>CAUYQV010155841.1:0-50493 GCA_963574575.1 Galagoides demidoff | reverse complement strand
AGCCTCAAGCTATCCCCCTGGGTAGAGTGCCATGGCATCACAGCTCATAGCAACCTCCAACTCCTGGGCTCAAGTGAGTCTCCTGCCTCCGCCTCCCAAGTAGCTGGGACCACAGGCGCCCACCACAACGCCCGGCCATTTCTTGGTTGCAGCCATCATTGTTGTTTGGCGGGCCCGGGCTGGAGATTCGAACCCGCCACCTTAGGTGTACGTGGCTGGCATCTTAGCCGATTGATTAATTTGGTGCTGCCTGCCATTTCCTCAAAGTGAGATCCAGGTCGTGCTTTTCTTTTTTTTGGACAGAAATAAATGTTGCAGAAGTAATGTTGCTTCGTCTTAGGAAGTGTATGATAGTAATTCGTCTTATCTCTTGTGAGGTTAACTTTTATCACTTCAATAAAATAGCATCTGCCAATATTTTGTACTTAGACATGAATGGGGAGTTAATAAATATTTTATAAGGAGACACCGACAACTATGTAAATATTCTGTTCGTCATCCGATTTTCATCTACTCATTTTAGCATCCATTGATGATTCCATTATTACCCAAATGGCTGCAGATTTTTCTACCTTCTCATTCTTTCTAGATGTATTACTTGGCATTCTACTGTAAGATATTTCTCTTTTTCCCCATTTATTTATTCATTATCTTTGCCAATATAAATTCATGGTATCTTATGTGATTAATGGGTTATAATCCATTACCATCATTATTTATTTTGATGCTCAAATTAAGAGAACAGAGATAGAAAATATGTGAATGTATACACACACTCACAAAAAGATATATGTCGGGTTTTTTGTTTGTTTGTTTTGTTTATTTTCTTGTTCTGTCACCTGGGCTAGAGTGCAGTGGTATTATTATAGCTCACTGTAACCTCAAACTTCTGGGCTCAAGCAATCCACATACCTTAGCCTCCCAAGTAGCTGGGCCTACAGGTGTACACCACCATGTCCAGCTAATTTTTTTTCTGTTGTTTTTTTTTGTAGACACAGGATCTTGTTCTTGCTCAGGCTAGTGTTGAACTCTTAACCTCAAGCAAACCTCAGGCTTCAGCCTCCCAAAGTGCTAGTGCATGAGTCTCCACACCCAGCCTCTATCTCTACCTTTTAAAAACCTTGTGCTTCTATTGATACTCCAGTTCCAGGCTAACACCTTAGGTTTATTCTAGTTTTCCCTCTTTCCAGATCTGTAACTACTTCTCTAACCAAGGAGAAACTTATCCCCATTCTCTTCAAATATGCTCACTGATTCTCTGTAGCCTGTGTGTGCACCCAGGCCTCATGGGCTGCCTCCCTACCTCTGGCCCCGCTGACCCTGACCCCACATGAGAAAAATGTGTAATAATTCTTAATTGGCGAGACTGATGAAATTGAAATAAGAAAGAGAATATATAGGAAGAGAAATGAGAGACAATATAGTCTTCTGCTGGTCTGTCAAACCCAGCCTCATGCATTGTCACAAGGCAGGTTTTTAACTTCTAGAGTCTAAGTAACCATGGACATGAAACAATTCTGTGAGAGAACAGGGCTAATTCGCTCTTGCTTAAATGATACAAACCTGATTTTCCTAGCCATGGAAGGGGGCTTGTAATCTTTTGCATTGAAAGTAAAATTTTTACTCTCAGACCTTGAAAAGACAAACGGTATATATTCTGGATCCTGCAAAAAATTTCAGGGGTAAAGAGTAAATAAGATTTTAATTGTTTTTATTAATAAACAAATCACATAACCTAGCGATTAAAAAGTGCTAATAGAGTTGATGTAATGTATTTATAGCTCTTACCTGGCTCTTAAATGGCTCCAGGGTGGCTGTGTTTGTGTGGGGGTCGGTGCACTTTTCACGTGTGGGCAGACACTGAGACTAGTGTGGGCTCCCCCACATCTGTCTCCATCACCAGAAAGGTAGCGATAATGTCCTTCAGTTTCAGAAGAGGGGATTGGGAGACACCATTCTTTTAGTTGAAAAATGTAAAACAATCACATGCCGTGTGGCTTTGGGGGGAGCATTTTTCTTACATCACTTTTCAGACTGTATAAAGGTTAATGGTAAAATCAAAAAGAATAATTTGGAAAGATTTTTACCTACATAACGGTGAACTGGAAAGAAAAGAAGTTTGTCACTGACAACATAAAAACTCCCCTGGGGGAAAAGTAGGCTATGAATTAACCCGCAGTCCTTTGTGCTAAGAATGTCTGTTGTATCTCCAGCTAACATCGGATCTTCTGA
Organism: Galagoides demidoff; assembly: GCA_963574575.1. Classification (NCBI taxonomy): domain Eukaryota; kingdom Metazoa; phylum Chordata; class Mammalia; order Primates; family Galagidae; genus Galagoides; species Galagoides demidoff. The sequence goes on along the minus strand of CAUYQV010155841.1, from coordinate 48,261 downwards.
AATCAATAGCAATCTGGTTGCCTGCAGAGAACAGTTGCTCTCCTGTGTTTTAAGGGACAGGGAGACTGTGCATTTTTGTGGTAAACATAATTTAGAGGAGGATCACATTTTCTTCCTTAATTTATTAGCTACTGTTGCTGCCTTATCCTGTTACTCACATTTTCTTTTCATTATTCAATTGCTAGTGCAGAAAAAGAAATATGATATTAGGATTGTTAGCAGAATGCCTTCATTTGGAAGGGTAGGAAATAAAATCTTTCTTAAATCCTGCTTCCCACATTAGAAAGATTAGCCCTTGTGTTTGGAGTGTAGGTTAACATTGCTTTCTGGGGGATTTTATCCTGTGCACTGTAGACTGAGATGAGAGATTGTTTTTTTAATAGAATTTTAGATGCAGAATGAATGAAAGTGGATAAACCTGGCAAAAACACCTTCCAGGGATGCTGACCGTGTTTGGTGTTTTTATTCCTCTAGGTAGATTTCTGGTCTATTTTTCTACCAGCAGTTTTCCTTTCGGTTACAAATAATAATTAAAAAAAGGAATTCAGTTTAGATACAGAGAGGATTTAGAAATCTGAGCATGGCTGGACGGATAGAAGGAGATAAAGCATCAGACAGAGAGGGCAGAAATGAGAACGAAGGACCAGTAGTAGCCAGGAAATCTGAAGGTGTACTCGGTGTTCTGAGGATTTTCCCACGACAACTCAATGCCTCTGTTTATTGAGGCATCTGAGTGCGTTTAGCTTTATGAAATTCGCATATTTCTGGAGCTCTTCAGTTCAGGTTAAGTTGAGGAAGCATGCCCAGTTAAATTTTGAGGGCTGAACGGCAGGAATATGTTGGATACAACTGGCTGTTGTCTAGCTTTGAAAAGAAGGTCTGTGCCCTGGTCACTAGGGATGGTGCAATCACAGAGAGAGTAAAAGATAATTCCCCTTCCTCCTGCTCGACAGACTCGGGGCCGACATGCTCTACTTGGTCAGCAACAACAAGAGTCTTCTTTGAAGACTGAGACTGTGTAATACATGTATACACAACTGGCTGCTTTTGGAAAACTCCAGAGATCCACTTCTGTATATTCTACTAGATGTGTGGGGTGGCACCATTTTGAAACATCCAATCACCACCATCAGTAGAGATCACAGGTACATTGAAAAGGAGTGGACAACTGGGGGATGGGTTTTGCTAGAAGGTACACTCATTTATTTCCACCATCTCTAAATCAAAGACCCATTTAGGGGATAGAGGGTATTTTCTTAGCACCATAACCTGGTCAATGGAGTTTCCTGGGTTGTTTGGATGACTGCAGGACAGCATGGGGGTGAGGGTGGTTCTAAACTCTAGAGACAGGTATTGGGCACTGAAAGCAGTGGGGTGGGGTGTGTGCCAGATGGGTCTGACTAGTATGTCTGCTGATGGCAGCCCCAGCACATTTTATTACTTCACTTGGAGCCTGAAGTTATTTTGTTGGGTAGGCTGTATTTAAATTGCTTGTTTAGTTACAGTAGTGGCAAAGATAGGACCACCGGTGTCTGTTATGTATCCCCTTTGGGTGAGAACATTGTAATTAAGTGATGGAGGCCCACTTATCCCAAATAGAGTTGCAGTTAGATACAGAACAATTTTTAACCTAAGTCTTAAGTCCTTTAGGCACTTAAGGCAGAAGACTAAACCTTGTCACTATTGGGAAATACTTTATGGCTTATTATCTTAACTTTCTTGAGTCTTAGGCACATCTTGGAAGCTCACAAGCCATCTTAAATCTCCTGGGAAAGGGTTCTGGTGGTATATTTTGGGACTATCCATCTTTTCACTGATCAGCTAGTATTCAAATGCTCTGCACGCTCAAGAGGGTAAGACAGTAGCATTGTGTTGCCATAATCTCAGCAGGAGCCAATTCAACTGCCTTTATACATAAGGGAAGAGTTCTCAGCCTAGGAGATACAGAAGAGAGTGATTAGTTCTTCCATGTTTTCTGGTAGGAAGGTTCTATGGCATCCAGGAAAAGAGGAAAAGCAGGGAAGGCCGGGCTCAGTCTGGATTTCCATAAGAGGGAGATATCTCCTTCATTTGTGTTATAAGACCAGAGTTGTAGGTGAGAGTGTTGTGGGAATAGGAATTAGACAGAGGCAGATTAAACTTTTAAGAGGTGTCCGAGAGACACTGACAGCTGCTAGGATGTTCTGGGAGACATCATGGTGGAGAGGCTATGATGGAGGCCGAGAAATCAGAGCCAAGAGCTTGAATTTGACTATAGGACAAATGGGGTCTGCCAAGGACCATCCTCCTTTCACTCAGCATGATTTTAGGACATTCACTTGATTGTTCATATAAAAAAAGACACATGCTTTTCTTCTAAACTAGATTTTCTACCATTCTTCTTTGAACAATATGCCTTCTAGATATCTAAATTTCATGAGCCACTTCAATTTTTAATTAAATCACTGGCTACAGACCTGAGTTTCAATTTTTTCTACCTGTACTAGTTTTCTATGCTGCCCTGACAAATCATCATAAACTTGGTGGCTTAAAACAACATCAATTTATTATCATCCAGTTCTGTAGGTCAGTTCAATGTGGGTCTCACTGGGCTAAAATCAAGAGGTCAGCAGAGCTGTCTGTGTTCTTTTCTGGACGTGCTCGGGGGGAAGGTCCTTCCCTGTCTTCCTGAGCTTCTAAGGCTGCCTGCATTCCCTGCTCACCCCTCTCACCCTCATCTTCAAAGCCAGAAATGTCAGATTGAGCCCTTCCCCTGCTGGTCTTTCTGAACTGGCTTCTATCATCACACCTCTGTCCCCGCCTTTCTGTGCTGCTGCTCTCCGACTATCAGGCCCATCTAGGTAATCCAGGTAATCTCTCCAAGTCCCTTTGCCATTATTATTTTATTTGTAGGTTCTGGGAGTTAGGACATGAACATCACTGAAGGCCATCAGTCTGCCTACCAATAAATACCAGTACAAAGGGCATTGTTTTTTTTTTTTAAAGTCTTTATTGAGATATAATATACACTATACATTTCGTTGATTTAAAATATATGATTCAGTGGCTTTTAGCATATTCACAGATATGTAAAACCATTACTGCAGTGAATCTTAGAACATTTCTTCTCACAAAGAAACCCTGTTATACCCTTTAGTTATCACTCCTATATTCCCTTTTTCACTAGCCCTTAGCAATCACTGCTTTATTTTCTGTCTCTGTCGAGTTGCTCATTCTAGAAATTCCATAAAAATGGAATAATATAATATGTAGGGGTTTTTTTTAAATCATTGGCTTCTTTTTTTAGTGTAATTTCATTTATCCATGTTGTAGCATGTATTAGTACTTCATGTTTTTTTGTGGATGAGTAATATTCCATTGAACATATACATCATACTTTCTTTACCCGTTCATTTGTTGATGGACATTTGTATTATTTTCATTTTTTGGCTTTATAAATTATACTGCTACAACAAAGGGCATTGTTGATGATGACTAAAAGGTAGATGATTTTCCTTGTTCTGTAGTGTGTGTGTATGTGCACGTGTGTGTGTGTGTGTGTGTGTGCAATTCATGTATAGAACTTTGGGATACGTTAGCAAAGGGACCTTTGGATATTCTAATTATCATCAAAGTAGATTCACTAATTTAATTCTACTTGTAGAGTGCTAGTTGTTGAATTTTAAAAATTACATAAGATGTGTTCCTTCATTTCAGGAAGGAATCTGAAGCCTTTTAATAAAAAAGAGAAAAGACTCAGGATCTCATCAAGAATATTAATCATGATCTTTGTTGTTTTGCCTTTTTCTCAATTTTAAAATTATTCTAGTTTGTAAAAAAAAAAAAGCATGAATTAGAGCGTTTACTCTGTACTCATTAAAAAATAACCATGACATACTATTTTGATGAACACGTGTGGTTTAATAAAGTAGATGATAGGGAATTTTTACTCTGATGATAGGGAATTTTTACTCTCAAGTATATATTTTTGTAAGTATTTCTGTTTTTTTATAACTTTCTGAAATGAATAGATTAAGGAGAGTACAAAATTCTTCCTATAACAATCCATTTTCATTTGTTCCTTTTGAGAAAAATAAACTTTTTCATACACATTGTTGAATGCTGCCATATGTTTAGAAACACATTTGAACTATTTGCTTGTTGGATTTCAGCTGTGAATCCTATAGGTAGACCACTCTGTTAATGACATATTTGTTTAACCTGAGTCTGGCAATCGATGTTCTTGAAGACTTTATTATTCTATATGACTTTTTTTCTTACAAAGGGCACTGTAGTTATGCTGTTTAGATATATGATTTTTATTTTAGCGTCAAATTTGAGGTCAAGTATTAAATGGAGAAAGAGCTCAGAAAGAACCTTATCTTAAGTTAATAATATCATTATGTTACCGGAAAAATCCAGCATGCAGGGCTAGTTATAGAAATTATAATATTTGGGGAAAATGTCTAAATTATAAATGCTCCCTAATTATCATATATTTCCTTTTGTTACGATGAGCAAGATGATGTAACGTTAAGAGCACGGACTCTGGAACCATATTGCTTGGGTTACAGTTCTTGGCTCTCCCACTGGCTTGATATATGTCCTTGGCAGTTACTTTATCCCACTTGGTCTCATTTTTCTCATCTGTAAAATGAAAGAGAGGACAAAATGAATTTATGTACATAAAGCACTTGGAGCAAGTCCTGATCCATAGGAAGTAAATAAAAGTGTTTACAATGGTAATTATTATTTATTATAATCATTAAGCTTTAGAGCTAAGTAATCATTCCTGAATACCTACTAAGTGTCAGCCACTTTTCAAGGCTTAATGAATCATTAATCAGGTCAATAGCAGGTACAAATAAATGTTAGAATAACACTTCATAACCGGTAGTACATTGTGGTTATTAACTAGTACTCCATTTGAATAAGTCAACTGAAAACAGATTTTTCTCTTGCTTAAAAATTAGAAAGCAGGTGCTATTTATCTGGGAGAGAATAAGCAGGAACTACCCAAAGTAGACATCATCTATCGAAACAACAGTGGCACCAGTTCCTTGAAGTAAGAGGTGGAAAATTTATTTAAAAAAAGGTGTGCCCCAGATCTAGCTGAGGGTGACCAGGTGCAAAGTGGGTGTTTCAAGTAAAGCTCTGGGATTGATCGATTGATTGATTTTAGTTGTTGAACTTCAGATCAAACAGGTTTCCCAATGCTGGAGGAAAAAGATCCCAATTTATACCCTTATATGGGGTTGTGCCTCTGCTCCTAGGTCCCCCATGCCCAGGCATGCATGCTACCTATCTTCCCCCTCCTGCCCAGGCATCTGAGCAGTGTCCCCTGCACTAATGGCCATCTCTGTGCCCGGGTCCCATATCTGGAAAATGCAGATCTCGTTAGCCATGTTCAAGCATCACAGGGAAGCTGGAAGGGCACGTGGGATGATGGACAACTCTGTCAAGTTCCAGCTGCAGGTATTAAGTGTTCTCTGTTCTATTCAGTCTGCTCCCAATTCCTGCTCGAATCCATCCTGTTATGCGTTCCTCTGTTGGCTTAGGGATGACCCAGGGTATATTATTTTGAAAGATTTTTTTTAAAAAGTAGTATTATTGTTTGTGACCTAAAATGCAAGAACATCCTGGGGTTAGCAGCACGGGTAAAGACTTGGCTTACCACCTCCAAACACTTAGAAACCATAGGGCACTACACTTAAAAAGATGGATAATTAACTGCTACAGAAGGGCCTGCAGGTTCTGAAGCATCTTGCCCACAAGGTTGGGTAGTTATTGAAGAGGTGTGAATGAAAACCAGCAAAACTTGAGATCTGTGATTTTTAATGTAATTTAAGAAACCAATGGTTCCCTAAAATAATTCCCTTAATAAAGTGACTCACTGAGAAGTGCTTTGTAAAATTTGCTGGAAACTGGACCACGCCCACCCATTTCTTGCCAAATTGTGGCAAGTGCCTGGGTTTTGTCTAGCAACATGAGGTGTGTGTTTCCTATTTTACATTTATAATTAAAAGTATAATTAGTTCAGAACATTAAAGAGATAGAGCAATTCATATGGGGAGTGATATGCTTAAAAATGGTCAATTTTATGTATATCTTAGTACAATAAAAAATTCCATCATTTTTTCTTTATTTTTATTATTTATTTATTTATTTATTTTTATTGAGACAGAGTTTCACTTTGTTGCCCTCGGTAGAGTGCTGTGGCACCACAGCTCACAGCAACCTCAAACTCCTGGGCTCAAGTGATTCTCTTGCCTCAGCCTCCCAAGTAGCTGGGACTACAGGCACCTGCCACAATGCCCAGCTATTTGGTTTTGTTGTTTGTTTTAGCAGGCCCAGGCCAGGTTTGAACTTCCCAGCCCCGGTGCATGTGGCCAGTGCCCTAACCACTGAGCTACGGGCGCCCAGCCTATTTTTCATCACTATTGCATAAAAGAAAGGAAATTTTCATGTCAGAAAGAAAGGAAATGAATAAAAGAAAGAGAATGAAAGAAATAAAAAGAAAGGAAGGAGGGAGAAAGAGAGGGAGAAAGAAAAATCAATCTCAGATTAAAGGACGATCCTTTAAAATGATTAAGTGTAATTTTATGAAGAAAATCAATTCAGTGTCCTTTGTTTTTATCTTTTCATCACAGACTAAACCAACACCGACTGGTTCACAACCACACTCCAGCATCTGGAAAGTTCTATAACTACTGCAGTACAATATTCTCATTTGGCAGATGAATGAATTCAGGTGTCGGGAGAGGAAGCAGTTTATCCAGAGTCACAGGGTGTGTGTGACTTGGACAGTCATTTAGTGACTCAGAGAATCTACTGTGCCTTGCCCATTATTATAGGAAATTTGCTTTATAGGTTTAATTTTGTTTTATTAAGTCCTTATTGCTATTGGCTTCAGATTTCGCTATCATTTATTGAATTTCTTCTGTGTGCCAGGAATTGTGAATATTTTCTGTTTTCATGTAGCAGACTTTTCTGTAGTGCTTATTAGGAGCCAGACACATTGTCCTGGGTTTATTACAAATAATAAGTTATAGAATCCTCACCATATCCTTAAGAGATAGGTAGAATTATTGTCCCTATTTAAAAAATAAGGCAAGTAGGCCCAGATTGCTTAATTAAGTACTTGACAAAAGTCACAGAGCTCGTAGGTGTAGATTCAAATTTGATTTTGACTTGTTGCAGATAAACTCAGTTACCTGCCCTGATTATATGTAAGGGGTCTAATATTTATAAATACATATGATAGAATATTAATTAATTTTAGACCAGACACCATCAAATGCATCCTTTTTAACTCTGAGATATCTCATGATATCTTCAGGTGACTCTGAAGATAGTGTGAGATGTTTACGGAAGTCAGTCAAAATGAGATGCCAAGTTTTCATGTACTTGTTAATTTTTGTAGCTTTAAAAATCTGTAAACCAAACATATTAATTGTGGATATAACTTACATGTCTTAGTACGGAGCCTGTAGGATCCTAGAACAGTGCAAGTTTAATCTAAAGATGTAGCTGAGAGAGTTCTAAAAGTCAATCACTGTCCCATGGGGTGAAATAACAACTCGCAGCCCAGCTCCAGGTCTGAACCACCCAGGGAAGGTGGCAAGACGGTGGGGAAGCAAAGACAATGGTGTCAGGGCTATTGCGCATTGAGGTGGTAATGACCGTGATGGTGACTTGGTGATTTGGAGGTGCTTTTCTGGAGGAAAAGTCTAAGTACTCTTCTAGTACTTCTAAGTGAGTTGAAAAAATGCAAATTCTGTGGCATCACCTTTCTGATATAATAACCTTACTATAGTTGAGATGCCCGGTGGAGAAATGTAGTCACTTTCTCTCTGGACCTTTGTCAGATGAGTTTTATTTGATATTTAGGCAAGGATTCAAAATTTCTGAACGATTTATATTTTTTGATTTTTTTCCCCCCAGCTTGCTGCTTAAAACTAGCAGGCAGTGCCAAATCAGTATTGTATTTCTGTCTTTTCTTTGTCATAACTGTCAGAACAAAAAGTCAGGAGAAAAGAGTGAGAAAGAGCCTTCATGGTGAATCTTTAATAACATGAAAAGACGGTGCAGGTGCTCCCTTATCCAATCCCATTTGTTAGCATCATTCTTCAGCCCTTGTCCTTCCCAGAGAAAGCCCAGATCCTCGGAGATCTTCTCACCACTGTTTCATTTAGGACTGTAAGGTGCTATCAGCGGGGCATAACGAAGCAGTAATTGGCAATAAAAAGAAAATGTTACAAACATTTTTTTTTTCATTGTGGAACTGTAGAAAGATAAAAAGAAGACATAGACTTGGCTTTCAAAGAGGAGAACCAGAAAGTTCCAGGGAGAAAACATATATGTCCAACATGAAAAGGATACTTGTGGTCAAGGAAAATTAGGTAGAGGACAAACAGGCTATAGATATTCCAGCCTTGCTGGAAATATTGTCAGCTTTCCAGACGCCTACCTAGAAACTTCATAGAGTTGTCCACTGTACAGATCTGCAGCTCAGAGAAGTGGAGTGATTGAAATTCAACATGCATGAATCTGAATATTATTTTTTTAAAATACAATTTCAAAACCAACCATTTCATCCAAAAGGTTAAAGGGAAAAACATTTATCCAGATCTAACCACAGTCTTAAGGGCCTGCAGAAAGCTTGATGGTTTAAGAGTGAAGTCTTTCTTATCCATATGAGCGTTCTGTGCAATGGCTAATTTTTAAAGGGGCAGTTGCCATGTTGACCTTTCCTCATCTTGTTTTTTGTTCATAAATTGATGCTTTTATTGCAACAATATGGGTGAGAGTCTGTCTTAGATATGGAATTTTTTCCACCTGTTGTCCCCATGGTTTTGCTTTAGGTAAGAGCTTTCTAAAGGATCCCAAAAGAATAGCACTAATACATCCAGGAGGAAAAGTCACAAACACTTACAAGATGTATTTCATTTTAACTTTGAATCTGTTTAAACAAAGAGAAAAAAATATCCAATGTCAAAATAATCTTGATTCCTTGACCACATTTAAAAAACAACAACAATTTATTACTATGTAAGTCATTTCTTACAAGAAAACTCTTAGGTGCCAGGAGATAACTGTTAGATTTCCGAGATGAAAGAAAATCATTTTTGAGAACGCATTCCCTTTGCTAAAACTATATTATTTCTAATAAGGAAGCCACTTATTCATTTAGTCCTTGGTTTATGAAATAGTCACTTAGGGCACACCATGAGCTAGGGGTGCTATGTGGGGGGATCTCAATTGAGTAAAATATGGATCTTGCTATCATGAAATTCATATTTTTCTTTCGAGTCAGAGTCTCACTTTGGCGCCTTCTGTAGAGTGCTATAGTGTTATAGCTCATAGCAACCTCAAATACTTGGGCTGAAGTGATTCTCTTGCCTCAGCCTCCCTAGCAGCTGAGACTACAGGTGCCTGCCGCAACGCCCAGCTATTTGTTGTTAGTTTGTTTAGCAGGCCTGGGCCAGGTTCAAACCCACCAGCCCTGGCGTACATGGCCGGTGCCCTAACCACTGAGTTATGGACGCCAAGCTGAAATTCCTATTCTTTTAATGACAAATCTCATCCAAAGTTTGCTGACGGAAAACAGCTGTTTAGCATGACTATTAAGATACAGCACCAGAAGAATACAAATAATTAATCAATCTTTAAGGCAACATGTTGCTATCAGTTCTCATTTCCATCTCAGGAAACTCAAAGACCTTCTACTGAACTAAAGAGGAATAAAAAATGCTTTATGATCCCTAATGTGACAGAATCAGCCCCGAGTTCTGTATCTGTGTATTCAGCCAACTGAGGATCAAAAATATTCTTAAAAACACAATAAAAAGTAACAATACTTTAATACTATATTATAAAAACATACAAATAATACAGTGTATCAGTTGTTCACATGGCATTTACATTACAGGAGGATGTGTGTAGGTTATAGGAAAACACTGCCCCATATTATATCAAGGACTTGAGCATCCTTGAATTTTGATGTCTGCAGGGGCCCTGCAACCAGTCCCCATAGATAGAGAGGGAGGGCTGTACATAGAAGGTGGTCGACTGTCTATTTTCCAATCAGGAGAAAGGCAGTAGCTTAGCTTTGTCAGAGTCTGGGTCTTACCCAAGTGTGTCTCTGGTCTCCTGGTGTTGAATGTTTGTCCCTGTCATCATGGCTTGTTATGGTTTAATCGACTCAAGTGGTTTTGTCATGAAGGGCTCGAGTGCCACCATTTCCTGAGCCTCCAGCGTGTCATTTGCCAAGTTGCAGGATGGGCATCATGGGAGTCCCGAGCCTGGGGGTCTCAGTGGTACCCCAGAGCACTGGCCTGTCCCCATGCTGGGTGGGGACCTTTAGTGCCTTCTAAAGTGAAGTCCAGTTGATTCGTTTCTGGATCCTAAATATGGACGTTGTGTAAAAATATGGGAGTGTCTGGGGCAGGAAGTTCAGAGCCATCAGCTTTCCTTGGAAAATACTTTTCCTTTTCCATTTGATGGCTGTTTTTAAAAAGGGATGTCAGAAACAGGGGTGAGCTTGAAGATGGGCATGTGTTTTCCTCTCCTGGTGGCACCCGAGGATGTTCAGTGAAGCCTGGAATAGACCATGTTGTGTGTTGTTTGGCCAGTAACTTACTCAGATGAGGTGCTGGGTCGTGGTGCTTTGCAGAACTTCAGGGAGTTTTGTTTTTTCCTTTAATTTGAGCTGTCAGAATTAATGATGTTTTGTGGAAAGGGAGAAGCGGTTCCAGGCACACAAGGGGAGCAACGGCTTGTAGCACTGTGGGTCCCCACATCTCCATGTGCTCCAGAACACTCTCGCCAAAAGCCAGTGCAAGTCAGTGTGTATGGAAATTATTTATTCTGAGTCATGCGTTACTTTTCTTAGCCATAGTTATTATTGGTACTGTAATGACTTGGCAGCATCTCTTCATTTTTTCTTATGTCTGGCTCATGTTTGAATGTGTAAACTCCATCTCACAAAAACCCAACATTTCATAGGACCTACTTGGCACCCGGCCGTGTTTGCCCAAGAACCTGATTTCTTTGTAGAAATGCATAGTGGACGTGGTCCATCTTCAATTGATGCTATCATAGAATTTAGGGGCTGCCATAGTCTGGTTGAGTCACCTTGGGTGAGTCATTTACCTTCTCTGAGCAATGGATTCTCTGTACAAGGATTGGATTAGAAAACCTTTCAATTCCAACCACTAAAGGAATTTAGGTTTTTTGGGCTTGATGAACACCTTCTAATTGTTCCTAGGATGCACCTGCAGCTCCCTGAGACTTGTTACTATTTGGGGATGCCACAAGAAACACTGAGAGCTTCTGCAAAGAGATGAGCCTTGGGTCCACTAAGTATGGAGATGTGGGTAGGTGGTTTGGGGGTAAGCAGGTGGTCTCTTGGGGAGGCAGGGAGTTTATACCAGATGGATGAGAAAGCAGGACATTTTTCAGGGGAAACAGATGCTTAACAGAACTAAGCTTTCTGAGACACTTAGATTTTGGGGGGACCGGATGACTAGGCTATGGAGAAGGCATAAGCACTTCAATTTGAAGTAGCAATGGGAAAGCACAGGACTCAGGCTCATTTTTCTCAGCCGATAACATCAGGGCACAGATTAAAGGTGAAAACAGAATTCTAGATAGTTCCAAGGATATTGGAGTAAGACACTTGCTCTCTATTGATCCCATGTATACTGATGTGAGTTTGATATGTGTTAGGATTTTAGGTGGCTTAATAATAAAATACCTCTTTAGTCTTTTCCTGATTTTGGCTTGATTTGGGGTCACTGGAGACAGGCAATTTTCATAAAAATGGCTTTAGGTTGCATCCCAAAAGGTTCACTAACTCTTCTCTAAATTGAACTTATTCTCCTAAATCCACACCCTCACCTCTTACTGGGACAAAGCCTAACCCTCTAAGACAGAATCCAGGGGACAGGCTGGTTACAAAAGCCAGAAATGTTCAGTTGGTTTCTCCAAAGCTCATGCATCACACAAGTTACTACAAGGAGATGGGAGGAAGGTCAGGCCAGGAATATTCTCTAACTGAGCCTTTTTCACTTGGGCTCCCAAGGAGCGGAAGAGGAGACAACTCTTAACTCATTGTTGCCTTGGGAACTATGGTGGAAAAACAGGAAGATATATATTCAGTAAATATGTATTAAATGCCTACCAGGTACCAAGCACTTTCCTGGGCTCTGAGATACAGTAGTGAATGAGACATACAAGGTCCCTCTTCTTATGGAGTTCACATTCTTGGAGTGGGAAGGGGATAAGTAAACACATGAATAAGACAGTTTCACATGGTCACAAAAACGTGCCTTGAAGCAATTGGAGTCAGAGATGTGGCAGAGAACAGCAGGGGCTGGGGTGAGGGAAAAGGACTCACTAAGCAGGTGGGCAGGCAGTCCCACTCTCAGGAAGGACATCTGGGTGGAGGGCGGGGTCAGTTCTAAGACCCGGAGGTAGGGACAGGCTGGATGGCTGGGGGAGCAGAAGGAAGGGCAGCATGTGGAGTGTGGCGCACGTGGTAACAGTGCCAGGTGAGGTCCTGAGGATGAAGAGGAGGAGGGACCAATCAGCTGTGAATCGGAGATTTCTTCCAATCAGCTGTGAATTGGAGATTTCCTCCAATCAGCTGTGAATTGGAGGTTTCCTCCTTGTGGAACAGAATCTTCAGCATATTTAAGCAGGTATATTCTTATTGCCTGGGGGACTTGTTAAACTGATGCCCTGGAGGGAGCCTAGAATCTCATTACTGACGTCTCTCAGGTAATGCTATTGCTGCCAGTCCATAGACTTCACTTTGGCTGTCAAGGTTCTCGTTCACATTTAAAATGATCACTTTGCTGTGTGGAAAGTGAGGAATTGGAGAGGAATAAGAGCAGAAGCAGGAAGACCCTTTAGAAGCTATCGTTGTCCATTTCAGGGCACCCAGGGTAGTGTGACCGAAGCCTGTGATGCCCCAGAATCCCTGCACCCGCGTGTGGCCCCTTACTCAGCCACCCAAAAGTCAACTTCATTATGCAGCAAATTGGCTAATACTTAGATTTCCCTCTTCTTGACTGGTGCCTACTGTTCTTGGCCAAGTGCTCCTCAAACTCCAATGCACAGAGGAGTCACATGGGAATCTTGCTGTGAGAGCGATGTTGCAAAAACCGTGGTTTTATCTTCTCGTATTTCAAATCAGAAGTGCATAAGGAGATAAGGCCGTGATTGTGAGCAGTTTGTTGACGAGAATGGGGTACAGCCTTTCAGGAGGGAACTCAGGGGTGAGTGGCCTGAGGGAAGGTTGTGGGGAATTTTTCCCCATCTGCGTATTCCTTCCTCTGTGGTCATCCTCGCAAAATGAGAATGTTATTTAAACCATGTACTGCTTTATTTTTCTGGAGGAGTTGATATGTTTAAAAAGTGTCAGACCATTTCCTCGGTAGGCATGTGCTTGCACTTAGCCTTAATTCATACCCTCGGAGGTGGCAAATCCAGCGTGGCTCTCGTCTGTGTATTTTAAGAGGTTTCTTATAACAGGCCTCGTCTGTGGCCATCCCAGTGAGTGGCACTTAGCGGGTTTACAAACCACTCTGGCTCAGTGATGACATACTCAGTGTGGTCCTGGAAGCTAAATAAAACACAGGAACGGGATAGTAAATAAAATAAAGAACACGCCTATGTAATTATTGCCAGAAATGAAATTTTGAAACCCTAAATTTGAGTTTGGTCTAGGCACCTGAAGATTCCGGTAGGTAAACAAACGTCATTTCCCAGATTAAAATTTCAGGGCAAGTCTATCGAATGTCTGATCTAGATAAAATATTTGGAAAATATTTGCACTTATCATAGGAGACATGGAGAGCAGAGGTTGAGTAAGGTAGGCGCCCCCCCAAAGCAACATTCCCTTCTAAAGAGGACTCTGTTTTCTACTATTGAAGACAGCAAAGGCAGCTGGCCGAGGCCAACATGGCTCGTTTTCTTCTACTGAGAGACTTTTATCCAACTCAGACAATATTAACTTCTACTTCGGAATTGTTTTGTGATTTTAAAGGACAGAAGAACTTCTCTAAGTTGACCACCCAAGGGACCCTAACAAACTGGTCAGGAGGTGCTCGATGTAAGGGCTGAGGCCTACTGAACTGAAACCTACGTGTGGTGCACGTCTGGTCTGTGAAAATTAGGTCACCTTAAGGGGACGGTCAATGTAGGGAGGTGGTCAGCTTCGGCCTTCTACTGTATAATCTCTTTAAACCTTGAAAGTAGGATTTTTTCAAAAGAATTATTTTTTTTTAAATTATGGTGATCCAGCCAATACTATCCCAGTTGGACGTTAAGGGGTTCCCCTCTGCCATGGTCAAGTCTTTGAATTTTTCTGTAGCTATTTCCAAGAGAAATTTGCTAATGTTTTTCAAGCCTCTGCTATGTATTTTATGTTTCGTCCTGTACTAAATGCTTTTACACAGGTTATCTCAGTCCCAAAGATAACTTTCTTAGCATTTCGCAGGCAAGAAAACTGAGGCAGCGTAGCATGTAGGTGGCTGATTCCAGATCCTGATTTAGATCCAGCTCCGTTTCCCTAAAACTATGACATCTCCCTAGAATACCACATTAGCCGTGATCCAATGCAAATGGACCCAGCAAGTTCAAATGCATTTGTAATCTGGCTAGGTTTCCATGTAGCTGAAGTTAAGCACACTTGTAGTATAATTCAGGTACTTATGGTTTGTTTGGGGGTTTTATTATTTTTCCTGTTCACACTGCCTAGCATGAGAGAGAATGAATACTTGCTGAATGAATCACTTTCAGATTCTTTGAGCCCCATGAAAGCTGCTTAGAGGGCTCACAGAAACTCTGGTTAAAAGATGCAGGAGACTGAGTGTGGTGGCCTGTAATCCTAGCATTTGGGGAGGCCAAGGCAGGAGGATTGCTTGAGGCCAGGAGTTCAAGACCAGCCTGAGCAAGAGCAAGATCCTGTCTCTACTAAAAATAGAGAAATTAGCTGGGTGTGGTGGTGGACACCTGTAGTCCCAGCTACTGGGGAGGCTTACGCAGGAGGATTGCTTGAACCTAGGAATTTGAGGTTGCTGTGAGCTAAGAGACCACAGCACTGTAGCCAGGCAGCTGAACAAGCGCAGGGATGGATCCTCTTCATCCATCCCCCTGTCCTATTTCAAGGCCTAGTTCATACCCCCATCTTCATCTCCTTTATGTAGCTTTCCCTGGCTCTCTTTGTCACTGAGGCAGACTAGCTTCTTCATGTATGTATGAGTTAGCACACTGTGTACAGATGTGTCAAAAACCAAAGGAGAAAACTGTATTAAAATTGTAATACTCAAGTTATGTTTGACTTCTGCAGTTGTAAGAGATATAAAATATAATATTGGGCAGTGCCTGTGGCTCAGTGGGTAGGACACCAGACCCATATACTGAGGGTGGTGGGTTCGAACCCAGCCCTGGCCAGCTAAAACATTAATAAGAATTGCAACAAAAAATAGCCAGGCATTGTGGTGGGTGCCTGTAGTCCCCACTACTCGGGAGGCTGAGGCAAGAGAATTGCTTAAGTTGCTGTGAGCTGTGATGCCACAGCATTCTGCTCACTCTACCAAGGGTGACAAAGTGACACTCTATCTCAAAAACCAACAACAGCAACAACAAAAAAGGTACAATACGAAAGATAATAAATGTTATCAGTATATGAGTATCATAATTTTAATACACTTTTCCCCTTTCTTACAATGTGCATACATATTTTTGGCACCCTCTGTATATAATACTTTCATGTTTTCTAAAGTAAGAATCACTTATTGGGCACTGTGTGAGACATTAAGCTAAATGTTCGACAATTTTGCCTCTTCTAAAGCCTCAAAACAGCTTTGGGAGGTAGGCACCATTGTCCTGTGTTACAGTTGAAGATAGTAAAGGGCTCAGAGAAAATAAATGAAATAACTTGTCCTAGGTCAGACAGTGAATTTCAGAGATGTACTAGGAACCCAGAAGTAGGCTGTGTTGTCAGTATATTCTCTTTATTATTATTAAGGCAATATTTACAAACAGTGAAGTGTTTTGACAAGAAAATGTACACATCTTGGGTGTACAGTTTGGTGAATTTTGATAAATCTACACATCTGCTCAGCCACCAACCAGTCAAGATAGAGAGCTTTTCCACTGCCCCAGAAATTTCTCTGCTGCTCCTTCCCTGTCAGTCTCAACCACTCAAGATTACAGCTGCCTGTTTGAACCTCATAGAAATTAAACTCTAGGGTGGCGTCTGTGGCTCAGTGAGTAGGGCGCCAGCCCCATATACCGAGGGTGATGGGTTCAAACCCAGCTCCGGCCTAACTGCAACAAAAAAAAAAAGCTGGGCATTGTGGTGGGCACCTGCAGTCCCAGCTACTTGGGAGGCTGATGCAAGAGAATCACCTAAGCCCAAGGAGTTGGAGGTTGCTGTGAGCTGTGACTTTACAGCACTCTACCGAGGGTTAATAAGTGAAACTCTGTCTTAAAAAAAAAAAAAATTGAACTCTAGAGTATGTCTTCAGTTTGGTCTCTGATTTCTCTTCCTCAGCATAACATTTTTAAGATTCATCCATGTCGTGATAGATAGTGATACCTGCCATCTTAGTGGTTCTTGGTCTTTCTTGCTGAGCCTTCTTCCATGCCACGAATAGACCACAATTTGTTTATTCATTCTCCTTTTGGAGGGCATTTGGATTATTTTCCCTTTGGAGCTGTGGTCAATAGGCTACCGTAAATGTTCTTCCACATAAATCTTTTTTTTTTCTTCTGAGACAGAGTTTCACCTTGTTGCCCTTGGTAGAGTGCTGTGGCATCATAGCTCACAGCAACCTCAAACACTTGGGTTGAGTGATCCTCTTGCCTCAGCCTGCAGAGTAACTGAGAAGACAGGCACCTGCCACAACACCCAGCTATTTTTAGAGATGGGGTCTTGCTCCTGGTCAGGCTGGTCTTGAACTCCTAAGCTTAGGCAATCTACCTGCCTTGGTCTCCCACAGTGCTAGAATTACAGATGTGAGCCACCGTGCCTGGCCCTGGATACACTTTTTTGAGAGCATGTGTTTTTATTTCTACTGGGTAAATACCTAGGTGTACAGTCACAGGGTCATAGAGTGGAAGCCGGTTTACCTTCATAAAGAGCTGCCAGTTATCCAAAGTGGTACGATTTCACATTCGCACAAGCAATGTATGAACATTCTAATTCATATCTTTGCCAACATTTGGTGCTGATGGTCTTTTTAAGTTTTATGCTACCTTTTAGAATGTCCTCCTTCCCATCTGACTGTGAGCCTCTCCAGGTGCGTGCCATTCATTTCTATACTCATCAAGCTTAGCTCAGTGTAGGGCATGGTAAGTATGATGCATGAGAAACTGTAGTTCTGAGTCCTACAAAAATGGTTGTCGGGTCCCTTCTACCAATGAGAATCTAGAACTCTAACCACATGCCATGTGGCCCACAAGTTGTTTTACATTATAAGGGCTTTAGACAGTTGTCTTCAGAATGTAGCAGCCTTTCAACAGTTAGGTGGCAGATTGGAGAACCCCAGTGAGGAAGCGAGGGACTCGCCAGGTGTGGACTCTCCTGGGTGAGAAGGCTGGAGAGTCCCAGTGTTTGCTGGGAGGCTGTGCTTCAGCAGGAGGTCCCTCCACTGCAGAGAGTCCTCTTGGTGGGAGTTAGAGTGTCTCAGCTGGTTGACTTTTGACCTACTATTCTCTAGGATAATGTTTAAGTTCTCTGTTGCTATATAAACAGTATGGAGCAGCTTAAAACAACACACATGTATGACCTCAAGCTTCCTGTGGGTCAGGAGTTTGGCCTAACTTAACCAAGTCCTCTGTTTCACAAGGCTGCAGCTGAGGTATCGGCAGGGGCTGTGGCTGAGTCTGTGGCAGGACCTGCTTCCAGGCTAAGGCAGCTGTGGCAGGATCTAGACCCAGGTGTGTTGTTGGACTGGGGCCTTGGTCTCTTGACGGTTGTTGGCCAGAGGCCACCTGCAGGTCCTTGCTGTCATGAATTTGTGTACCGTAACTGCTGCCTCAACATCTATGCTTAGCCTGATGCAAGTGATTTGAACCCTGTTGCCTTTGGCCCGTTCGAATCCCCCCTCCCTATGTGGTGGTTTGTGATTTGGCCCACTCCTTCCTTCTCAAATACCATGAGGTGGGGAGAATCAGAGTAGGTCTGCCATAGATGGTCCATTAAAATTCTTCTTAAAAAACTGAAAATACAGATATTATGAGGAATAGTTGTTTTGACCCAAACAAGGTATTATATTTTTCATTGGTCCAATAGATAGTTTTGGAGGCTCTAGCTTTACCCCCCAACACAGAGATGCCATTCTGGGTAAATTATCTACAGTCAATAGCCTCTGGTACAGAAGTTTGATAGGAAAGTATGAAGTGATTTCTGGATAAATATTTTTTAGTGTCAATGAATTGAGTCTTTCCTATAATCTGCTTCTGGACAGAGCTTTTACTTTGAAATTTGCCGTGGATTAAAGAAGTAGGGAGATTGGCAGAGGAACCCCTATAACCCAAATGTGGGAAGCCGAAGTTTTTGGCAATGTATTTGTTATCTAGAATGGAATAATTGGCCCAGATCAAGCACAGAAAAAAAACCTAGGGGTCATTTGAAACTAAATTTTCAATACTCTTTGGCAGAGTCTTTTTAATTAAAAAAGTAAGTCACATGTTTGAACGGCAGAGCAAACACAAATATTTGGCTTGTTAGGAGATACGCAGAAGATGGTCAGGCCTTGACACTGAGCTCTGGTGGATCTAGACGGTTGAGGGAGGCAGCGGAGCCTTGTCCTGCCTTGACCGTGGAGTATTTAACTTTGCCTATTCTTGGTCGTTAGGATTTTGGATACCCTAAAAATGTTTTTTTCATCCAAATTTAAACCAGGCACCAAGGTTCATTTCCAGCCTTTAAAAAACATTTTTATGCTATTTTAATAGGTTGGAAAGTTTTGAGAAAGTACAGGTCATTGTATTAGAGTCCTCCAAAGGGAGGAACATACACACACACCAGGGGATTTGTTAGGAGAATGGGCTCATACAATTAAGGAGGCTGAGAAGTCTCCATAGGCTGTCTGGTAGGTGGAGAGACACACAGAGAAGCTGGTTTTGTGGCTTAGTCTAAGTTGGAAGGCCCAAGAACTGAGGAGGCTGATGGTGCACCTTTTGGTCCAAGACGAAAGTCCTCAAAGCCTCAGAGGCCCCCTGGTCCAGCAGCTGACGAACTGGCTGTTCTGAATTCCAAGGCAAGAGAAGAAGGATGTCCTGGCTCTGGAAGAGAGAGAGAGAACTCACCTTTCCTCTGTCTTTTTGTTCTGTCCAGGCCCCCAGCCAATTGCATGGTCCCACCCATACTGAGGGCGGACCTTCCCATCCAGTGCCCTGACTCACACCCAGTCTCCTCTGGATACAGCCTCAGGACACACCAACTCTCTCGGCATCCTTCACATCAGTCAGGCTGTGAACTAACCAAGTCTGCCACAGAGCTGGACTTAAAAAAAGTTTGTTTAAAATTCATCTCCTTGGCTCGGCGCCTGTGGCTCAAGCGGCTAAGGCGCCAGCCACGTACACCTAAGGTGGCGAGTTCGAATCCCCAGCCCGGGCCCACCAAGCAACAATGACGGCTGCAACCAAAAAAAAATGGCCGGGTGTTGTGGCGGGCACCTGTGGTCCCAGCTACTTGGGAGGTGGAGGCAGGAGACTCGCTTGAGCCCAGGAGTTGGAGGTCGCTATGAGCTGTGATGCCATGGCACTCTACCCAGGAGGATAGCTTGAGGCTCCGTCTCAAAAAAAATAAAAATAAAAAAATTCATCTCCTTAATAAGCTGCATGTATAAGCTTTCTTCTTTGAGTCTAAGAATTACTAATCATTTCAAAGAGATGGCAGATAGCTTATTTATCTCTTCTAGTTAAAAAGAAGACAATATTAATAGATATTTGGAAATGTCTTTTGCCACGTTTCAAATTTATTCTAGGCAATTTACATTGAGAATGAAAAAAAGCTTCATTTTATGAATGTGGATTGAAAGAGCAATTTTATTTTAGTTACAAATAATAGTGGTGATAGTTACATAGTGTGTATTACGTGCCAGCCTCTGTTCTGCAGGGCGTATGGATATGGGGTGGGTAAGTGTACCTGCTATATCCATACAGAGGATGCCAAAAACATGTGTACACATTTTAGGAAGGGAAAAAACTAATGAAATTTGTAATATTTGATCACATTTGCAAATACAAGAGTGCTTGACATGACTTGTATTCATCTTTTGTTATCGGTATACATTATTACAATTTTAATACAATTTTTTCCTTTCTTAAAATGTGTATCTTTTTTTTTGGCACCCTCTGTGTATACTATTTCACACCCTGCTAGTTCCCTTGTTAATGAGTTAGATACATACTTGATGTGTGATCACTTATTCATATGAGAGTCATGTTTTCACTTTTTGGAAATTATGCTTTAGTGAGCCTGTGACTGAGGCACCTGGCCCAGAGCTTCGGAGCTGGGTGCAGCGGAACCAGCCTTGGAGGTGCCAGCAGTTCAGATCAGAGTGTCTGCTAACAATCACGCCACTCCCAGTCTTGAGGAATTTGTTTTCTTGGCACGCGGGGCCCATAGCCACCCTTCTGATGCTAAGGAAACAGAAGTAACAAGAGTCCAAGACAAACCATTGCATTCCAGCTTAAGGAAAACCAATGAACTAAAAAGCACACTAGGTCCAGCCTGGCCTGAGCATCTGGGTTAGGACAACCAGCTAAGAAAGCCCACACTGCACTATTTTGGAGAGAATCAATGCCCAGTGACGATGCTTCCTTATGATTCTGAAGAGTAACATAAAATGCTTCCCAGATGAGTTAAACAATAGCCCCCCAAGTTGCAGGAGTAGATGGAGCTCTGTGAAAAGCCTCAGTGGGCACCGGGAAGCGCAGGTTCAGCATTGACACAGGGGATTACAGGGGAGCCCGGGGGAAGAGATGAACGGTTCCGAGGTGTGGCGTGGTGTCCTGGGGCGTGGCCATGGTATCGCTGGTGGCAAGGATTCTGAGCTGACACGGGCCTCCACCTCGATGCTGTTGTCCCACTCAGAAGAGTCTGCATTAGGAAGCCAGGGAAGACTCTCTCACTGGATCATCCAGAGCTCTGCTGGTGACCTTCATGGCGTTGGGACATTCCTGGGCTGGAGGCAGAGCAGAGCTCAGGACCCCTCCGCTTCTGCCTTTGAAATTCACTACTCAGAATGGCCTGTAAATGGCATATGTGTGTTCCAGAACTCACTCGTGTGAAGCAGAAGACTCAGGACCCCTGTCCCTGTTTGGAGGACTTGATGGGAGTGTCGTCAGTGAGAGGAGAGGAAGGCTCAGCTTGTCTGCTGTAGTGGGCTTTCTCCTTCTCCTGGGCATTTTGAGCAACAAACAGTTATTGTCATGGACATTAGCATCACTTGTCCCTGAAATGTAGTCTGGGTAACTGCCCTGTCAGAGTTACTTAAAAAAAAGTGGATGTAGTATATTTATGTACACATATACGATGTATATACATACACATTGATTGGTGGTTTTTACTGATACTAAAATAAAATATTCCCATTATAAAAGCAATAAGAGCATCACAAAAAATTTCAAAGAAAAAGGTAAAAATGTCCCTAAGTCCAGTGGCTCACAGGGGTACTGCCTTATCTACTAAAGAGGGAACATGCCTGTGGGGATCAGCAAATGAATGACACTGAGAGGAGCCCCACGGCCTGCTGGCTGGTGGCTTAGTGACAACAGGTGACGAAATAGAAGTGGTCGGTGTTGTTTGCTCTGGCTGCTCTGCTGGCCCTGGAGCCGCCCTTGACAAGGCTGAGCAAGGCACCCGTGTGGATGGCTGGGAAGGTCTGAAACACTGACATTTTCATACAGGACACGAGGAGTCCTAGAATGAGGTGGGGCCCTGATTTAGTGAGAAGTCGAAGGAATGGAGGCAAACCAGCAGCCACGTTCTCTCCTCTCTCTCCACGAAGGGCATTTTTTTACCTGCACTCATGGTGATGCCTCTGTGATAGACGCCAGTGTCGCCCTTAAGACAGTGGCTAAAGCAAAGCTAAGTCAGGGATTCTGTGTTTAAAATGCTGAGAAACAAATACAGACAGAGACCACTGATTATTCCTCTGGGGAAAAAGTGACAGTCCACGTAGATCAGTGGTTCTCAACCTGTGGCGGGTTGCGACCCCCAGGCATTGCATTAAAGGGCCGCGGCATTAGGAAGGTTGAGAATCACTGGTGTAGACAGACAAATGGCACTGAATCTATGGGAGACGCAGGCTGAGTTCAGTTTAACGCTCATCTCCTGTGTGGCCCTCTGCTGCCCAGGCCTGGTGCGTGTCCAGGGCGTGTGTTTAAACTATTACAGTTCCGCAAAAGAGCCTCGTCCTATTTCTGTTCCATTTGAGGCTCTATTCTGAAACTTACTGGTTTTCAATCTGGGGATTGTACTGAAATATATGTTAATGTCTCTCACTATGTAAGCCAAGACCATTTTTTTCTTCATCTATTTGTTTGAGGAAACGTGGTCATATTCAGAGTTTCGGGCATAAGCGTGCGGGGCAGGAGCTGCCTCCTGGACTGTGTTGTCTTTGCCTGGAGCAGTGATTGTCAACCGGTCAGCTGTGGTACACTGGTGTGCCGTGAGAGGATCGTAGCTGTGCCCTGAAAATTTTTAAAGATCATTAATGAAATTATATTCAAAAGAAGTTCAAAGCACAGGAAGTATGTTCTTTTTCACTTTTTTGGGATCCACATAATTTAAGTGTGCCGCCGAAGTTTAGCTATAGGATCACATGTGCGGTGAGATAAAAAAGGTTGAAAAACACTGGCCTAGAATGTGCTTCTCTCCTGCCAACACCACTTTGTCACTAATTTATCTTTTTCATTAAAGCAGAGACAGCATCTCTCCTGGGAGGCTTCGCTGACCACACCAGGCCTGAGCGGACTGTTCCTCCTCTGGGCTCCCCAGCTTCCCACTGCCCGGGCTGTGTGGTCTGTGCAGGTCTGCCCTCTCGTCTGCTATCCCTAGCACAGAGGGCCATGCCTGTTAGGAGATTTTAGCACATATCTGTTGAATGAATGACACCTGTCATCTCAAAGACACTGTTCTTTAGTAGGGGACTGCTGCACTCTGATGAACACTTCCTGCTCCCAGGGCCCCTTCCTGACCCCTTGTATGTCCAAAACTCTGGGATGACACTTTAAAAGATTTAAGATTTCCACGTCTCTAGATACATAAGGATAAAAGCGTGCAACTTGACATTATACAACGAACTCCTTTGTTTCCTAACTGGTAGCACAGACGATTCCGTCTGCTAGCTAATCACAGGTAATTGATAGAAAAACAAGAAATATTTTTTCCAAAGAAAAAAGCAAGCCTGTGGTCTTCAGAATAAGATCACTTTGAATTATAAAAATATGACTTGGAAAACATTGCAGTGAGCATTTCCAAGGACAGTCGCTCTCCCACCACCTGGAGCCACACACCTGTGTCTGTATCACTGAGCCCACAGTGTGGGGTCTTGAAATCGGGGCCTGGACTTGGTCATTGTAAGTTCACAGAATGTGGACATGTGGGTGACTCGGTAGGAACTTTGCCCAGCCTGTTTCAAGACAACGAATTACATACTTATGGAAAGACTATTCTACACATATTTCCCCCTAGAAGATTTCAACTATTCTTTTTCTTCTCCTTTTTGCAGAACTGAGAATTAAACTGTCCAAATGTGGTTTTCTAAAAAAAACCAAGAAGCAAACGTGCTTTTCTTCCTATTAACTTACATTCTCACCATTATGGCACGTGTCTACAGAAACACTGTCCTACTGTTTCATTTTAGGAAGAACAAATCTTAGTTTTCATATTGCCATCCTGTGGGAGGAGTCGTTGTTAGAAAATTCCAGAAAGAGCTTGTGTTGGAATAGAAATATCTGGCAGGGAAGGAGCAGGGATTGGTGTGGGGAGGGGAAAGGCTCCTCTTTTCTGAGTAATTGAAGTTAACACGTGGATGGGAGTGAGCCGATACAGACGACGATATACAATACTTGGTAGAAAGGTAGAAAGTAAAGGTAGGGAAATAGTGTAGAAGCCTCCGCTGTTGAACTACTTTGCACTGGAGTGGACACCAGTTACTGCAGTGTTAGTTCTCACTAGTGGCCTTCCCGGAGCACTGTGGGCTTGAAAGGGTCATTCCTTCACAGCCTTCCCCCCTTGGCAGGGATTTGTCTGTTTTCTTCTTTCACAGTGATCCAGCAATTTCCATTTGGTCTCAGAGTGCTCCCCTTTTCACCAGGGAAGGATTCACACAGAGAAAGCAGCAGTGGGCTGGCCTAGCCAAGTGGGCACCTGCTTCTGGTGAAGGCTATGTGGGGAAGGTCTGAGAACAGACAAAGAAAGAAGGAGCCACCTGCTAGAACATTTTTAGCTACCTGCTGAAAACTATTTCACACAATTTTTCACATATTATCTGTATAAATTTTACATTTTTATCTACATTGTTACTTGGTGATAGGATATGGCCTCCTTTTTAAATTTTGGTACTCATTCTGACTTCCTATTAAACCCTCAGTGACATACCAGGTCTCTGCCCCCAGGTACAGGGACTTATCAGGAGGCTGAGAGCCAGACGACGAAGGAAATTAGAAGGCAGTTTCCGTTCAGAGTGGAGAAGTATTCAAGGCAGGTGCGTGTGAGTATCTGGAAGCTGCTTTGGTACAGGGCAGTTTCATCCCTTAGCACACGTACACATGTAGCAGGTAGAAATCTGTGTATTTTTTTACCTGAGTTTTGCTCGCTAATGATCATGATACTTTAGGAGAAAAGTAGACTCTTAGAGACAAGTTTAGCCAGAAAGCTGAGCCAGCATGTACCCTGGGATGTGGCTTCAGGCACCACCGCAGATGCTGGGGAATACCCTTGAACTGGCAGGAACTAGGGCACTGGGACCAGACTGTAAAGCCATTTGACAGGTGACACATTTCTTCCTTTGTATTTAGGGAATCAATTCCAACTTTTTACAATCTAGGAAAATTGCTTACAACTGTGAAAAGTATCCTTTGATTAAGAGTATTATGTCAGGTAAAAATGGCAAACATTCCCCAGAACAACAACGCTGAACAAATGAAACTAGAACCCAGCTCCTTAGCATAACACTGTGTCACACGGGGTTATCCAGGGAGCGTGTGTCGACTCAGTCCTGTTGATAGAAGCAGCTACCTGATGGATACACAGGGAAGCTGTTTACCTAACACGTCCTTACCAGGAGCTTTTCCTTTCGTCGTATAAATGCCAGTGCCCAGGCAGAAGCCACCTCCCAAAGAGACGGGCCTGGGATTAGGGGTGGCCCACGCATGGAATCTCTTGTGGCATATCAGGAATCACCTGGGGAGATCAAGGGTTCATGCATGAGCTCCTTGCCTTGTCAGGAAGGCCGCCTTTGAACTGACTAGATTAGAAAACTGACGAGTATAAACTTGCCCTATGTCACATTTCAGGTTGGTTTTCATACCAGAGATTGTTGAGAATTGGGAGCTAAACTGTGTTTTCGTGGTTGAATCCTTGTCTTTCCCTCTTTCCTCCAGTTTGACTCTCAGAGACAACATTTTAAAATCAGTAACTTCTTATCATTGAATTACTAGAGAGACACTGACCATGAGACCTTGGCGATAGAGATTGACTGTTTATACCTACATGGGCATTTCTTTTATTTGAAGGATGGAATGAACGTAGGCATAGTAGTATGTTGTGTTAGGTTTGGGGGTTTCTTGCTGATTTTTATGAGGGATTCAGTTGAGAATGTGTTGAAATGGGCACACACCTTCAGGAAACAGGAGTTTTCACCCGTGAGACCCAGGACGCCTTGGAGGAATGCGGTCAGGTTCAGAGCTCATCACAGTCCCCTGGCACACACAGTCAGGGCACGCTGATGCTGTGTGTTGCTCCGATGGCTGTGCTGTTCCCTACTGTAAATGCATTTCCCTCCATCACAACCAATTTGCATTGTGTGCATTCTTATAGGCATAAGTAATGTGTGACTTCCACAGTAAGTGAGGTCCACATTATCTCTTTGCTGGTGCATCCCATGAATGTACAATTAGTTGATTAACACAACACAAAATTCCTAAGGGCTGTGAACAGGTACAGGACAGAGCTTAGAGCAGACTGTTCACACCGTGAGACACTTGGTTGTGTTTATTTTAAGCCCAATTTTGCATATGAGGAAGTGAGACGCGGGGCAGCTAAGTGACCTGGCCCACGTTGTAGCACCTTCTGCAGCCGGGCCACAGATTCCAGGTGTTACTGAAATGCTCTCAGCCCTGACCGAATTTCCCGGATGTTTTAAGAGGAGCGAGCCTAGCGAGTGCTTTTCCAGCTCTGTTTATTATTTCTGTCTGATCCAGGCTGGGATGGCTCGTGGTTGAGAAACCCCAGAATGATGGTTTCTCCTGTCAAGTGAATGACAGGCATACTCACAAAAATCCCAAACCTGGTAAAAATGGAAAACTCTGAGTATGTGTTGAAAAGAGTGTCTTTAATTGCAGCAACACGGTGGAAAATGATAGTGTGCACAGCAACACACACGCTGCCTTTTAAGACCACGAAAGCATTCTGCAAGAATTGATTGGGAATCGTCTTTGCCTATTTCTGCAAACATCATAATCCATAGTTATAGCAAAGGCAGGAATTGTGAGCTGAGAAGATAACATGGTCTGGAGCCCAGATTGCTGGGCAGCGAGATGGTTCTCGGGCCCCTTGTTTTGCTCTCCGTACACAATGCTCCACGCCAAGCAGAGAGGATTCCAAAAGGTTGATGTGTGTTTTCTCTGTCAGGGCTAACAAAAATATTTATAAATTGGGTCTGCAGGATGTAGATAGTAGTTTTTATTCATAAAAGATTTCAAAGCTAGGTAAGCCAAATGAAAATGCCACTTTGTACTCTGCAGTTTTTAGGCCTAGATTTAGTCATGATTGCAAACATTCTGTGGGCTTTGAACTTTAAAAAGTTCATTCGGCCTCTCCTGTAAACAGCATTTGGATGTCTTGGTCCAGGACAAGTGGTGCGTACTGAACTTTGATGATTCTGTTTGCTTGTGGCTGGTTGAGGAATGACCGACGTTAGATGGATTTGGCTCAAATTGCAGCCCTTGTTCCTGGTATTTCGGTCGTCTTTGTCACACTCAAATGATGGGAATAGATGCTCAGAATGTTCTCCAGAGTCTGGAGTCTCCAGACTAACGGCAGGGTCTGATTTGGAAATTGTCTTTCAAGTGCCCCTGGGATGTGGGGTCATTCCCGTCTATTCCTGTCGGTAGGAATCAGCAGTGACTTTGCAGTAAGGCGTCTGAATTTTATGTCAGAGGTACAGTAGGGAAAA
Source organism: Galagoides demidoff (assembly GCA_963574575.1). NCBI lineage: Eukaryota > Metazoa > Chordata > Mammalia > Primates > Galagidae > Galagoides > Galagoides demidoff. The sequence goes on along the minus strand of CAUYQV010155841.1, from coordinate 20,851 downwards.
GATGAATGTTTTTGTAAATTCCTTGGCTTTTTAGGAAAAACAACTCACTGTACTTTTAGTAGAGAATGTAAAACAAGAGAAAACACCAGGTTGTTAGGCAAGCTGGGTCTGTGCCACAGTGACATGTGGCAGGCCTCGGTCCAATGGGACTGCTACCCAGGCCCAGCGCAGATCCGCACCTTCCTCTCTGAAACACGGATGTGGTGTCCGTGAGGGGAAATTCAGAGAAGAGACAAATTAGTGTGGCCTAGAGTTGGAAAAATGGGTGTGAAGAAAGAAATAAGATGGGGGACAAATGACTGAAATTCATGAAAATAAAAGCAGACATAAAAACGCTTCAGGTGAGGAAACAAACTTTTGTAACCTTGACAGATGTTTTAGGGAATATGTATGGAACTTATTTAGAAAGAGTGAGTCTCCCAAATTGAGAACGCCTGCTTCTTTAGACAAATATCTCTCCCATGTCTGCACAGCGGTATGTGACAGTGTTTACATAACTGTAGAATGTGTATGTGTTCGTCGTGTGTGTGTGTGTGTGTGTACATGTGGATGTGTGTGAATGTGTGTACACAGACTGTTCCACGTGTGTCCTTCCTCTGCCATTGGCTGGTTGTGCCTTCCTGGGAAAGCCCTTCTTAGAGGATGTGGTCCCTCCCGAGAAAGCAGCGTCTATCCGAAGGTGGGACGAGAGAGCTGAGTTTAACGAGTTGCCTGACGCAGTTCTTAACAGGCCCACAGTCCGTGCTGGATCCTTCCTCTCTTCTCTTGTACCTCAGAAAAGGATCAAAGCTTCCCTACCTAAAACTCCGTTCTCCACAGCGTCCTATTTCTGTTAGCTGGTATAACTTAATTCTCTCTTTCCAGCTTTCATTGTCACCATTTCATTAGCATATTCAATTTCTCATCTTATTTATAACCCTGCATTATTATCTTTATAATCCTTACAAGTTATTTTTGCTCCAATGCCTCTTGGCACTGTCATGAAATATATTTCCTCCATCGCGGAGTGGTTTCTTTATTCTGTTACATGTACCCTCCTATGATTTACCTTTTTATGATCCCGCAAAGCATGTTCTTTTTTTTTTTTTTTTTAGGTTTGCAAATAGCTTTGCTTGATTCTGAAATGTCCGTGGCCTCTAGGCCAACCGCTGTCGTGTTCTGATTGCCTGGTCTATGGTTTCTCTTGTAAAACCTTAGCTCTGAAACCATAAGCAAGAACAACTCCAGTTTCAAGGCTGTGTCCTGAGATTAGACAGTCTCATGTTCATGCAGGCCTACTTCCTACCACTACAGTCAGCAAAAGCCAGTACGTGTGACAGAGAAAAATCTGTGATACTTCATGTCATTTCCTGCCAGGAAGACATTCTCAAGAGAACAACCTCAGTTTGCATTAATCAACTTTTCCTTCCCATCCCTACCTTTCTTGAAGGCAGTGTTGAAGTTACACACATTACATTAAGAGCCATGGCATTTGTCAAATTCTGTGCCATAAAGAGTCATGCCCGTGCTAAAATGTCTTCTTAGTATTGTGGTTATTCTTGATATGAGTCACACTTATTTGCAGAGTTGAAATCTGCATGATATATGAGGCTATTTTAAAAAGACAAGCAGTTGTCTTTGCTTGTTGCCATAAGGGATCTTGAGGGAGTCCCCAAATCTGAGACTTGTCAGTAAGGTCAGAAGGTCCTGCAGTGCCTTGTTCTGTCGGACCCTGCCGTTTCTTAAACTCCCACCTGGAGGTTGTCTAGGCCTGGTGTCATCGCTGCTGCCACTCCTTGGACAGAAAATGAATTGATATTCCCTTTTGCACCATGATAATTAAGTTACTTTTAGTAAGTATAGATTGATTCAATTGACGTTTTCTCCTACTGGAGAAACTGTTTTAGTCAGCAGCATTTCCTCCTTCCTCCTGGGGATCAGCGTGCCCCCCACCTAATGGGCACAATGTAAGGGTCTGTGGCACACCTCCTGGACGAGGGACACACTACAGCAGAGACCTTACCTGCCCAATGCAACATTGTAGCCTAATTGTTTGTACCCTCATCATAATCAGAGATTAAGAAAAAAAGAAACATTTTCCAACAAGCAAATTGATACTAAGTAGGCTTGGATACATTTGGAATTCATGAGTGTGCTTTCTCCTTTCTTTCCCTGAAAACTAGGAAACATGATGTTTGTTTTGATGCAAAGGCGAACTGGTTTTTCCCATCGAAGCTGGCCTTTGCCTTCAAGTCCAGTGCCTGCATTCGCCCTCAGTCTCCGTTCTTTAGTGATTTGAAAGTGAGTGACTCACCCTACTTTGAAAAGACTGTTAATATTTCTAGATTTATGATGAATGCAAGACAGCCAGGCTTTTAGAAAGGATTCTTCTTGCTGGGTGCCCCAAAGCACACTTCCCCCAACTCATTTTGTTGAAAAGCAAGATTAAGACTTTGGCAGAAAGGAAACCTATCTCCTAAGCGCTAAAGAGTATTTATGACCCATATGATGCTTTATCTTCCAGAATCATAATACAAGTGTAGGAATACCCAAACCCTGCCAGGGTTTGAAAAATTACATTTCATTCATGCCCAGGTATAACCTGCCATCATAAATCCTAGAAAATATGCAGGAAGACTGTGACAGGCCATTCTAGAGGATAATGAAGGCTGCGTCTTTCTGTGTGGGACCGATGTTTATGTATGTGACTGCTCGGAAGCTGTTTTATTTAATGTACCATGTTCTTAAATTGGATTGATTTTAAATATAATCGTGAGAGCTACACTTCATTATATGTGTGCCAGACAGTTTATAAATGATGATTTTAATCCCTCCAGCCCTATAAGCTAAGTTTTATTCTTCTTGCTTTACCTTTGGGGAAACTAAAACTCAGAAACTTTTAAGACCTTGCCAAGGTCCCATGCAGTCAGCGGATTGTGACCTTGGACTGTTTGGCTGCTACACTCACCTTCTTTTCCTTGCACTCTTCCCCTTTTACCTGTGACTCACCTTTGGCAAGGAATTTTAGGTTTTAGGCACCTATTTGTTTGGCCTTTTTGTGGCTTGGTTTTGTTTTGGGTGGTCTATTTGTGTGTGCATGGAGGTATAAGGACCCTTGTTTATCTTCCAATATGATAGTTCTGCGAAGCACAAAATTTCCCCTAAATTGTATTAAATTTGATACAAAGTAGAACCAGAGAGATAATAGGGAAAGAAGAGATGATGAATTTATTGAAACTCACTCTTTTCATCAACACCATCAGGCTCTCAGGCATTAGATTACCAGTTAATTTTGTAAGGATTACTGTTCCAAATGCCTTCCATAATTTCTGCTCTTCTGTTAAAAATCCTCTTTTACACTTGAAGACCTAATAAAGAAGAAAGTATAATCTCTTTCTTGCATTACTTGAAAGTTTACAGGAAAGCATAATTCCAGATGGGATGTTCTGTGGGTGCCACGACATCTGTATGAGCCCGACTTTGCCGCCAAACCCATATTTCATCCATACACTTTCTAACCCGCTGCTCAGCATTTCCGAGCAGCTCTTCACATCTCTTGTTCACGTGTGTATCATCTCAGAGCAGTTTATTTGAAACACCCAGAATGTTTCTTTCTTCTACTCATTTGCCTTCAGCATGAGAGGAATTGGCAAGTAGCAGATCATTCCCCTGTCAGACACGTGACCGATTCATTTAGCATGTGGGAGACACAGACACTCGTTACCAGTGGCCCCAGGCCTCAGCCCAGAAAGCCATCAAGCAGGAGACAGAGCTGGAAACATAAAATATTTTTTATCTATTTAAAATGATGGATGTTTTGACACCATCCTTCATGCAAGTTGTGACCCATAACCCAGCAAGAATTATTTCATTCATTGGAACTCACCAAAGCCTGCCCATGTTTTTCCTACTGCTCCCAGCCTTCTGCTGCATTCTAGATTGAGTTTTCATCCAGCTTCACGAAAGCAGTGATGTTTGCATACGTGTGCACAGTGGTGGCGAGAAACCCTCCAATCTACTCACTGCCCCACCATACATAGAGCCCTGGACTGAGCCCCATGAGCTCAAGCCCAAGTTCAAGTCTAGCTTGACACCACCCACCTGTGTGACCATGGACTCAGCTTTCTTCCCTATGAAGGCAGGGAGTCGCTCTGCCCTGCTAACCCCAGTATGCATGGGAGGGCTGCTGAGATGCACACATCAGCATTACAGCTCTGTGCCCATGTAAGCTCATTTTAGCTGTGCCCCAGTCCCTTTGGCATCTTTGCAGTGACTTCTGTTTGCCTCTTAAATGAAACTCATATCTTCGGATCTTGGTTTCAAAGGTCACAAGGACACCTTTAACTTAGACTTACTTCCTGTAGTCTCCTGGGTATGCAGAGACCCTGGCTCTTCCCCAGTGCCATGCCTGCTGCAGGTGCCTGGTACCCTGGTTGGGTGTGCCTGCCTTTTTCTTATTGTCCTAACCCCCTTCCAGATTCAGCAGGGGAGACTGCCCTACATGGGGCTGTGCCCAACTGCATCACAAAGGTTCATTTACTTCATCTTACCTTCTCCTAGTTCCTGACAGTGGTGTGTTCCCTCCTGACCTGGGGCCTCCACGGAGGTTCCTTGCATTGTCTGGGGATGCCCTTTACCTCCTCCTGGAGTTTAGGGACCTCTGTTGTTCCTTTTCATATGCACTTTTTGACTTACTCCTTACAAGGCACTTCACAATCATAACTCAACACATTTTTCTGTATATTGATGCCCCACCCCCCTAATGTGATGGTATTTGAATGTGGTGCCTTTGGAAGGCAATTATATTTAAATGAGGTCTTGAGGGTGGGGCCCTCATCATGGAATTAGTGTCCTTATAAGAAAGGATGAGACAGCAGAGCTCCCTCTGTCTCTCTGCCCTGGAGGAGAGCCCTCATGGGAACCTGACTCTGCTGACACCCTGGTCCTAAACTTCCAGCTGGGAAGCAGAAGTGTTTGTCATTTAATTTGTTGTGGTAATTTGCTATAATACTCCACACTAAGACTATATCCCCAGGGCCGTATCTGTATCTCTAGGACCCAGCACAGTACCTGGCATAGAGTAGCCTTCAATAAATACTGGATGGGTGCGGTAGTGACTGCCCTGCCTCTAATTCCTACCTGTCACACTGTCCTTACTTGCCCAAACATCTAGCATTTCACTCACATTTCCTGAAACCAGACATTTCATGGCCTGGTCTCTATGTTTGGTTCATTTACTGAAGTTCATGTTGTGAGTATTAACTTCTTTTCAACTAACATGCTAACATTGAACATCTAAATTGGTGTAGCAGCCTTGGGAGGCTGTGAACTCCCAGCAGTCCAACATGTGGAGCATTCTCTTTGGGAGTTGTCTTCATTGTTTGAAGCATACTTTTAAAAATACTCTCAGTAATATCCTCAGAGAAAAAAAATTGATGACCCTAAGAAAAGCCCAATCATTCCAATTCAAGTTTGAAGAGTAAGCCAGAAGATCAAGCTTGAAACTCTTCACCACTTAGGGTCAAAAATGGCAGGTAGTAAGATTGCCATCTTGTGGCATCAGCATCTAGGCCTGTTACTAACCTTTACTACTGATCAGCCGCGTGTCTCAGCCTAAGTATGATACTTAACCTCTCTTTACTTCAGTTATTTCCTCTGTCATGTGAGGAGTTGGACGATATGACATCTGTGATTATCTTTCTGTTCTGAAATCATAGATGTGTGCCTATGTGGGTGTGCACATGTGGGGCTGAGGGAGGTGACCCATCCCAGCTCTGGTAGCAAAGCTAGAGAGAGAGAAATTCCAGACTTAGAGCAAGGCAGTTTGCTGGACTTAAGCCCTTTTTCTAAGATAACACTTCACACTCCATTTGTTAATGTTTTACATATTTGTTAAGCAAAGCAGTGTATCAGAACTTTTCACATCATGGAATACATAGAAAAGGACAATATTTTATCACTGAGGTGACCAAGTAAGGGTGAGAGTATCTGTATGAGTCTTGAGGAAAACTCACTACCTCTTATTATGTAATGACTAGAAAAATAAAATATATTAAATGGAGATGGTAGATATTAAATCATGAAGTTGCAAAAACTTCCAGATAAAAAACATTCAAATTTATAATTAATAATGGTAGCCTTTTTTTTTCTTTCAGATTTCAGACTTGCAATGCTCTATTCAGTTCCTGAGCAAGGTTTTTGGATGAAAATTTATTCAAATTTTTGGGAGTCACCATTGACAAGGAATTTTGTTCACATACAGAGGTGACAAAAAAAGAAAAAATATCTAAACAACTGTATGCATTTTCTATGTTGTTATAACAAAGTATCATAAACTGTGTTGCTTAAAATAACACTATAAAATAAGTATCTCACAGTTTGTGGAATGGGTTCTGATGGGCTCAAGTCAAGGTGCCCCAGGGCTGCGTTCTAGGAAAGAATTTGTTTTCTTGCCTTTTTCTTTTCCAGGCTACCTTGACTTGTGGCCCCTCCCTCCCTCTACAAAGTATGTCACTCCAGCCTCAGTTTCCCTATTCCCTCTCTTCCTCTGGCTCTGATCCGCCTGCCTCTCTCTTAGAAGGGCTTGGTGATTACACTGGGCCCACCCAAGTAATCTTGGATAACCTCCCCATATCAGGATCCTTAACTTAATCACACCTGCAAAGTCTCTTTGGCCATGGGGACTAGGCTGTGGACTACTTCAGCAGAAGGACCTAGGGCGGGGTGGGGGGAGATTGTTTAACTCGCTACAATTACACTTCAAAAATTTCCACCAATTGAAATTGTATTTAAAAACTCAAATAGAGCTGCTTTTTCTGTTTTTGACGAATGTAATGTTGAAATTTCTGGCAATAATATGAATGAATTTCTAAGCCAAGCTAACTTTTTATATTATGCTTTTATTAAGCTAATCTTTTATGTTAAGTTATTTCAAAATAATGGTGACTTCAGGATGGGTGCACCTCACAGATGGTCATTCTGCAGCTAACTGGGCCCGTGGTGAGGGCGCATCAGCCAGAAATGGATAGAAGGTGGCCAGAGGTCTTGAGTTGCCCCCAGGATGGCAGCCCCATCTTGCTGTCCATCCCCATGCCTTGCTGTCGCCCCTGAGCACTGTGCTGGCTCCTGGAGCACCCAGATAGCAGGCTCTTCAGGGGCCCTTTGTCCTTGGTGTGCGGCAGATGCTCTGCCTTGGGTACACGTAGCTGGTGCCGGGCTTTGCTCCTAAAGCTCAGACCTGCTCTGCTCAGGTTGTCCCTGAGTGGCCCCAGAAAGCACCCAGTTCAGAGTATCAAGACCTTGAAGCACACTGGCTCCTGGACTGGAATCTCCGAGTAGGTGCGTGTGGGTGTGCAAGGTGCATCAGAGTCAGGCGGCGGGGGCAGGTCCAGGAGCTCCTGCAGATTGGCTGTCTGGTATTGCACGGTCACTTCACCACCCTGCGCCTCACTGCATTACTATCAGGTGAGGCCTGGAGAACATGTTGCTTAGAACAGAATCCTCAGTGCTGACCACTGATTATGGTGGGGAGGATGCTGATTTTTTCTTCAGACTTGGTTTGTTTTATTTCTCCCCAGGTAGATTCTTAACTGTGCATTCTTCATCCTGTAGTGTGCACTTACTGGGGGGCTTCATGCAGTGAGCACGTGCTGGAAGGGGTCAGTCTTCTCTGCAGCCACGTGGGGCCCAGTCCTGATAGCAGAAGAGGACCTACCTGGCTGCTGGCTGGAGACTTGCTGTGTCAGAGCCGAGCACCGTGCTGGCAGGAGCACTGTAGTTCCGCAGGTGGGATCAGTTGACTGCAGCAATTACTTTAGAGCAAGAATCTGACAGAATGAAAGAGAAAGCTAAGTGATTCCATCTCTCTCTGATACTCCACTCCTGTCTGCATAAGATCACATGATACTAGGATGAGTTCCTGAGCTCATTTGAAATAACACACATTTATGTGAATATTTACATGGTTATTATAGTAGCAGTACACCGATCATTTGATTCTGAAAGTAATTTCCTTCTACAAATTTACCCTTGACATCCTAAAATGTATATTCAGATTTAATGAGAAAAAAAAGTATATATTATATATATTATAAAACAAGGCAGTGTCTTTGAGTCTAAAATAAAAATGGGAAGACCATTAATTTGCTTTTAAGTTCAAGGAGGAAAGGAAGCCACTCTCTAAATCATATTTGACAGAAGTTTAATTTGGATATTATTTTTCAGTGTCTAGAATGCTCATTTTTCACATTTAGGATCAAGAAAGTATTTCCAGAATATTTTTGTTTTTGTTAACTGGTTGGGTGAGCATTCCAGATTTTTTAAACAGGTATTTTTGTAAAAATATTTATGTGTTTGTAGTTAATGAAGCCATTTGTTTTAATTCAGTGGAAAATAATTTTATTAAAGCTTAAATAAAGCCGTGCTGGCCATTTTCCTTCATTACAGTGTTTTGGGGGCTGCATTAATTATAAGAAATAGAGCTGTTGGGGGCATTTACTTAGCATACAAACTCCTCATTGTTAAGACCGGCTGGTGTGTGCTGACAGCTACCTCTTAGGGAAATGTAAGCCATGGTTAATGGTGGAAAGTGCGGCATTAGCATAATTTTTTGGCAAGGACAAAGCTGGGGGTTGTGGCATTGCCTTCCACAGCGAGCCCTTCATTTAAAGTGTCTTATCAGAGGCCCAGACTCCGTGGGGGAGACGCAGTCCCGTGATCGTGTTGTAGGTAACCAGAACCCTGTGTGAAATGGCTCCTTCTGAATGTAAAAAGGAAAGGATTTCAAGCTCTTATAGTTATGATTTTTAAAACCACCTGGGAAAAACGACTCTGGAAAGAACTGCTTATGTTTGATCAAAATTGACGCAGTGTAGAGGCGGCTTTTTTGACATTGACACTAATGCATATTACAGTTTCCATAAGGCTATTTAGAATTAAAACCTTTTTATTCTTCAGGGACCAATTCAGGCAAAAATAGATCTTCTAATGCAAGACTTCAGAGTCAAGAATAAATTATATCCCCCGAGGTGCTGGAAGTTCATTTGCACATTGCTAAAGGTAGTTCAGATAATTGAAAACAATTTTTTTGTGCATTTTAGAAGCCATATCAATCAAGATAGTATTGGAAAGTAATAGAAAAATCACATAATTATTTTATATTAATATTAATCCTTTCTACAATAAACTACTACCGTGATGCCAAGATTCCCTTTGATTTCCCAAATAATAAGTAAAATTATAAAATTAAATATACCTGGGGCGGCACCTGTGGCTCAAAGGAGTAGGGCGCCAGCCCCATATGCCAGAGGTGGTGGGTTCAAACCTGGCCCCAGCCAAAAAAAAAACAAATTAAATATAGCTGACAGAATCGTGCAATATAAGAAAAGTAGCAGCCCTTCACTGAGCATTTACTGTGTGCCAGGCAAGCACTGAGCCAAAAGCTTTGCCCATTTAATTAATTTAAGTTTACATTTAATAGATATACGTTTCTTAACCCTTGACTTGCCAGTGGGGTCCGTAAGCCTCAGTGAAGTTGAATGATATTTCCAAGGTCAGTCTGCTGGGGCAGACTGAGACCTGAGCCAGGCCTTTTTGTTCTGGAGTGTAAAGTTTCTTAACTCTGTGGCCCCGGGGCTACTGTTCCTTGTCATGGGTTAGTTCTATTAGTGATATCTCAGAGTTCCTTGAGCGACTCCCCTGGGCTCCTTCCTGCTCTCCGTCTTACAGAAGAGTGATGGTTGCTACTTAACATCCTTGGCACCTGATCCTCCCCACCACGGTCCCTCACGTCAGCCATCCCAGCAGTTTCTCTTTGTTGGATTGTGGCGGCCTGTATCGGGTTCACCTGGTCATGGCATCAGGCTTGTCTGTGTTTGCCTGGTTTCCTCACCTCCTCTTGGTCCTGGGCCTGCAGCTAGAAAGAGGGGCTGCCTCCGTGGACAGGGATGAGAGAATGTCTTTGCTTCAGATTTTTTAGAGACCTCTTATGGGCCTGTGAAGTGTATGAGCGTCCCCTAGCTGGGGGAGTATCCCCTGGTGGTTTAAGTCAGGTGGGGTCTGGGAAATCTCGGGGTAGGGGAAGGATTGTGTTCTCACCTCCTCTTTTTATCTATGAAGTAAAGGTTTAAAGGGACATTGTGTTGTTTGCAGGAACTATATGTTCTGGAGCTATAAGCTCTGAGAATTATTCTTGAAAAGATTTTTTTGGAGTCACAGAAAGGTTTAGGCCATCTGGGTAGTTTAGGAGTAAACTCCATGCCCAGAGGCGCCCTGTGCCAGCCTACCCCCAGGTAGCCTGTGAGCCAGCCCTGGTCCTTGTCAATCTCCTTGCCCCTCCCCCACCCCCCCAGCAGGTGCTGACCAGAAGGGCTTGGTTAGCCGCCCCTGTCCTTGGGATTTTGTGGTCACCTGCCCTCTAGGCTGGATTCTCCTCTGACATGAAGCTGGTGTTGTAGAATCTCCACCAGAAATGATGGCGGTCACCCAAGATTAAGATGAGCCTGAGTAAGATGTTTTGCTGTTCCTCTGGAAAATGGGATTCAGCCTAAATTATGAAGGACATTAATTTGTGCTTTGTAGCTCAGCGGCTCTCAACCTTGGCTAGACGTTGGAATTATCTGAGGAACTTTAAAAAATAACAAATGCCTGAAACTTGTCCCAGAATAATGAAATTAGAATAGCTAAGGCTGAGACCTGACACCAACATTTCTTACAAGCAGGCAGGAGAATGTGCAGTGAGGGCTTAGAAACCCTGAGTGAGAAGCAGGGAAGGCGGCTCTCGTCATGCTCCTGCCCTTGTAGTACAACCAGTGAACTAGCACTGCCAGGGAACGCCGACTGGGCGCTTATTTTATCCTGAGCTTTTTTTATAGCATGAAATTGTCCTCATGTGTTTCTTACCTATGATCTTATTTTACTTTTACAGTTGTGTATATGGAAAACATTGGGAGGCAGTGTGATATATTCAGAGTGCAATAACATTCTTGGGGCATTCTCTCCTAGAAGGCGAGGATTAACCTGTTTATCTGGGTGCACTGTATCTACCTTGATCTTCACGGCCCTGTTCACAGAAGACTCACAGGGCTCTTGTGTGGGTTGCATGCCCTGGTCTGTCAGCTGAGGTCTGGGTGTATTACAGTAAACAGCCAGAACCGTCCAGATTCAAGTCACAAATCTTGGCTTGCTCATTTCTAGTATCAGCCTTCACGTGAGTTTCCTGAAATGCACGTACTGCCGTGTAGATTCAGGTAGTTCCCGTAAACTCTGGCAAGTGCACAGACTGTCTGTAACTCCTTTGCACTGGGATTTAACACTTTTGCACATGACCCCTCATGTTCTCTTTACAACCTCCCTGGGAGGTCTCCACCGAGAAGGGCTTGATGCGTAAGGTAAGAGTTAGATTGTATTGTAACTTAGCAGGTTGCAAAGTCGGAGATCACTTAGCTTCTCGTCCGGTCATTGTGAAGACATTATTAAACCACCAGTGTGGTGGTGTCGGTTTGGGTGTGTACTTCCGTAAACGTTAATACATGTGCGGAGTCATGTCACCGGTCACGTAACAGAGAGGCAGCACCAGTTCCCCAGGCTGCAGTGTGGCTTTTAATCAGAAGGTTCTCTCTGTCCCCTCTGCCTACCTGAGCAGCTTGGTTAAGCTGAAGTTTCTCCCGGAGGCTGAGCGCTGTCAGCCCTCACCAGTGATTTCTTGGCAGTTAGGAGACAGGCCCTTCTGAAAGTTTGGCGGGGGGTAGGAAGGAAGACGTGTGGAGTGTAAGCCTCGCCTTTCTTTCCAGCTCCATGAGGTTCTGTGATTCTTACTCCCCAAAGGAAGGACTTGAACATGAAAATGAGGCTGGAATGTGGGTTACTCTCTGGAAATAAATGAGATGATGGGCCCTGTGGGACTCCAAATATAAGAATTCCCTACCAGGCAGGGCACTGTGGTCTGTATCTGAGCCTGGGGTGAACACACACAGGCATGCAGGCGGGTGACCAGGGAGTGCTTGTCCTCTGTCCTGACTACAGACCCTTGACAGCCCACCTCTGCCTTTCTTCTCTTCCCCAAACTTGGATTTCAAACTTCATGCCTGGAGGCCTGAAGGGCTTGGGGTCCGCTCTTTCTAACCCACAGCTTGACAGCCACCCCAGAATTCTCTACAAGGCGGAGCAGCCAGAAGCTCCTTTGATGCCTGGGAGCCTATCCAGGGAAGCTCTTTTTGATAACAGAGCTCATCCTTTGATCTCCACAGGGAGCAAGTTACCAACTTCATTTAAAAAACTTCTGACAGTTTTGCAGTTTTGTTGACTTTGCGCTATGAAAGTGTAAGATCCTAGGATGAAAAGCTCTACCTAAGTATCAAATAATAATACGATTATGCCCTAGAAGAGAACTGGCTGTCTCCAGCTGAAGAAATACCTGTGTGTGCGTTGCTCTTCTTCTTCCTGTCTGTACCTCTGTGACCGTTGTGAGAGATTTGTCGCCGCTGTGTTATGATAAACCACAGCAGCCCAGCGATCGCCCGGGCCAGGTGCCCCCACTGGTGTGCCCGTTCCCTTCTGTGTGCAGAAAGGAGTGTTGGGAGGCCTGGCTCATTTCTGTGCTGTGACATCTGATTATGAAAGTCTTCAATCATGAAGGAAGGAAGGGGAAAGATAAGAAGATGATGAATTATCTTAAAATATTTTTGCATTTTACAGAGCAGCAGGTATCAAAACTGGTCAGGCTCCATGAGTTCCCATTCTCCTGTTTTGTTCACTGGCTCTGTGGCCTGGGGGAGATGCTCGGCTCGTTTCAGGAGCAGGTAGAATATCTTTATAAAGCACCTGGAGGCTTGGCGCGTGTGGCTCAATTGGCTGGGGCACCAGCCACGTACACCTAGGGTGATGGGTTCAAATCCCCAGCCCGGGCCCGCCAAACAACAGTGACGGCTGCAACCAAAAAATGGCTGGGCGTTGTGGCGGGTGCCTGTGGTCCCAGCCTACTTGGGAGGCTGAGGCAGGAGACTCGCTTGAGCCCGGGAGTTGGAGATTGCTATGAGCTGTGATGCCATGGCACTCTACCCAGGGTGGTAGCTTGAGTCTCCGTCTCAAAAAAAAAAAAAAAAAACTTGTTGATATGCAGTTTATATGAATGTTCATTATTCATAAGAGCCAAAGTGTGGAAACAAACCAATTGTTCATGAACTGATGAATAGGTAAACAAAGTGTGCTCTGTCCACACCATCAAATATTACTCAGCCATAAACAGGAATAAAGTACAGACACATGTGTCTATATGGATGAATCTCTAAAACATGCTTGGTGAAAGAAACCAGATACAAAAGGTCACACTGCATGGTTTTATTTACATAAAATGTCTAGAATAAGCACATCTATAGAGACAGAAAATAAAGCAGTGGTAGCAGGGCTGGGAGGTAGGGAGGATATCCGGAACACTGTGCAGACGTTGCAGAGTGCTCATCTGGGATGATGAAAATTAGAAGTCTGGAAGTGGATCGTGGTAATCACACAGCTCTGTGAATAGATTTGAGGCCCCTGAATTGTATACTTTAAAATGGTGAATGTGGTTCAGCACCTGTAGTACAGTGGTTATGGTGCCAGCCACGTATACTGAGGCTGGAGGGTTTGAAGCCAGCCAGGTCTGCTAAACAACAACAACAACTGTAACCAAAAAACAGCCAGGTGCTGTGACAGGCACCTATAGTCCCAGCTTCTCAGGAGGCTGAGGCAAGAGAATTACTTAAGCCCATGAGTTTGAGGTTGCTGTGAGCTGTGACACCATGGCATTCTACTGAGGGTGACATAGTAAGACTCTTTCTCCCCCCAAAAAAGATTAAAAAAAAAAAAGTGGTGAATGGGCAGCGCCTGTGGCTCAAGGGAGTAAGGCACTGGCTGGCCAGCCCCATATGCCAGAGGTGGCGAGTTCCAACACAGTCCTGGCCAAAAAACTGCCAAAAAAAAAAAAAAGGTGAATGTAGGATATATGAATTATGTCTCTCTCTCTCTTTTTAAGTATATCAAGAAGCTAGGCTAGTTCTAAAACTATCAGGTTAGTTTTTCACAATTTGTGGAACATATCAGCTCTCACTTCACATATTGTACATGGGGGGCAGGGGAGAGCATTTAAGTGACCTTCCCCTCCTTTCATCTCTATTTGAATAGAAATAGAGTTAAAGGAGTGATGAACTAGGAGTCAGAAATCGTGGATTATACTCTTTTTTTTGAGACAGAGCCTCAAGCTATCCCCCTGGGTAGAGTGCTGTGGCTTCACTGCTCACAGCAACCTCCAACTCCTGGGCTCAAGCGAGGCTCCTGCCTCAGCCTCCCAAGTAGCTGGGACCACAGGCGCCCACCACAACGCCCGGCTATTTTTTGGTTGCAGCCATTATTGTTGTTTGGTGGGCCCAGGCCGGATTCTAACCCACCACCTTAGGTGTATGTGGCTGGCACCTTAGCCGCTTGAGCCACAGGCCCCGAGCCGTGGATTATACTCTTAACAAATGCCACAAGAGATCCCAGGCGCGATGCCACCTTCCAGAAATGAGAGTAGTAACATTTGCCCAACATTTCTCCACCTTCCAGAAATGATAGTAACATTTGCCCTGGTCAGGGTTTACTAACTGGAGAGTTTGCAGTGGCTGTAAGTCTCCTGGAGGCTGCTTTTCTGACAGTTTCCAACACAGTGTCTTGTAGGTCTAGATGTTAATAAATATATGTTAAATGAATGTTGATTTAAACAGGAAAGGCACGTGAGAGTGCTTTCTCAACTTAAAGCCCTCTGTGTTTGAGGTTACGGCATTAATATATTCTTGACTATTTGTGGAAATTTAAAAAATAATTTAGTTATTGAACTTTTTGCAGAGGTGTTTGGTAACTAATTTATGGCCACACTGAATCAACTTTTCTTCTAGGCCTTGCAGTATTAAAATATGTGCTGACACCACGAATAAAGGCAACTTATGTTGCTTTTGATGCTATGAAGAATTACTTAGATGCAGTTTATGATGTTACAGTGGTTTATGAAGGGAAAGGTGATAGAGGGCCGCGAAAAGAGCCCCCCTCCATGACTGGTAAGTTTGTTTCCATGCACTTGAAACTATATGCTGTACAAGTCCGGGTGGTGGCTCATACCTGTAATCCTAGCACGCTGGGAGGCCCAGGCGGGTGGATTGCCTGAGCTCATGAGTTCGAGACCAGTCTGAGCAAGAGCAAGACCCCGTCTTTAAAAATAGCCAGGCATTGTGGTGAGTGCCTGTGGTTCCAGCTACTTGAGAGGCTGAGACAAGAGGATTGCTTGAGCCCAAGAGTTTGAGGATGCTGTGAGCTGTGACGCCACGGCGCTCTACCAGGGGTGACAATGTGAGACTCTGTCTCAAAAAAAAAAAAAAAGAAGAAAAGGAACTATATGCTGTATGGCATATATAATTCTTATATTTATGAGTATATAGTATATATATTTAAAATAGATAAGTGTTTAGTTCTTCACTATATATACTTGATGTATTTTTCAAGGTGCTGTCCATGTATAGTGGTTGAAATTTCATTAGTCCTGCTAAATTTGGTGTTTCTGGGCTGCCATATTGGTCTCACCAATTATCATCAATTCAGCCTCTTTCTACTCAGAATTTATCCCCACAGTTCCATAAATTAGAGGAAGGCATGAGGAGGGTAGTACTAGCAATACTGAGATGTTCATTAATGATCAGGGTGATCTTTTTTTTTTTTGAGACAGTCTCAAGCTGTCACCCTGGGTAGAATGCTGTGGTGTCACAGCTCACAGCAACCTCCAGCTCGTGGGTTTAAGTGATTCTCTTGCCTCAGCCTCCCAAGTAGTGGGACTACAGATGCCCGCCACAGTGCCCGGCTATTATTTTGTTGCAGTTTGGCTGGGGCCAGGTTTGAACCTGCCACTCAGTACTTGGGGCCAGTGCCCTACTCAATGAGCCACAGGCGCCACCCAATTTTTTTCTTTTTTTTTTTTGAGATAGCATCTTACTACGTCACCCTTGGAAGAGTGCTGTGGCGTAGCAGCTCACAGCAACCTCAAACTCTTAGGCTTAAGCGATTCTCTTGCCTAACCCTCCCAAGTTGCTAGGAGTACAGTCACCTGCCACAGCACCTGGCTATTTTTGTTGTTGTTGCAGTTGTCATTGTTTAGCAAGCCTAGGCCAGGTACAAACCCATCAGTCTGGGTGTATGTGGCTGGTGCCGCTGTGCTATGGGAGCTGAACGAGCCTAAATTATTTTTTGTAAGACAGTTGAGTGTGATTTTTTTTTTTCAAATGTGCTAGGTTTTAAGGACATTTGGGGTATTATTTGTCTTTGTCAGATATAAGGAAAAGAGAGAATTTTAAATGAGTGGAATAGTTTATAAACATAACCAAAATTTAAGAAAAATTTAAACATGGAAATAGGCAAATTACCAAGTGTGATACATTCTTATTTCTACATATCCATTTGAGCTAGCATCAAGAGAGAGAACCCTGGGTTTATATTTTATCTTGGCAGTGTTTGAAGTTAAACTAACATGTTCTTGTCAAAGTGTTTGTCAGTAGGATCTCCTGAAGGCAGATGTTCAAAATATGAACAACCAGCATATTTCACACTGAAACCCGCTCCTGAAGTATTCTTCTGAATTTGATATGCCTTGGATATTTGATACAGTGTTCTTAGAAGCAGTGAAGCATTTATGAAAGTAAACAATATTAAGGTATTTAACGTTAGCAAGGATAGAGATTATTTTGTCCACCCTCACACTCCCACTGTCTGGACATAGCACTGTGCACCACTAGATTATCTATAACTATAGTGTTCATATTCATTAGGGGCTGGGGATTTTTTCAAAGTATAGTGAGAGTGTGGTTGCAAAATGATTAATGTATTAAATAATAAGATGAGGTTCACTCAAGCTTTCAAAGAAAAGTTCTTGGACTGAAAAAGGGAGTAGCTGCCTATAATTGGAATTTAGGGAGCAGGGAGGAGGGGTCAGATCCAGGGGTCTATGAGGCCCAAAAGGGGATTACTTAGATGTAGGTACATTTAGAGGATGATTGCTCTTATTTTTTTTTCCTTTTATTAAGTCATATACACATAATTCATGAATACATTTGTGCATATGTGGGTTACAATGTGTTGATTTTTTTATACAATTTGGAGTGCTTATATCAAGATGATTGCTCTTATAATTGCCTTAAACACTGAGTAATTGTAAAGTAGGAAAATAAGGTGTTTTCATTTTCAGTGTAATTCTTTAGAATCTACAATGCATCAGCTTAAAAATTAAAGTTGTATAAAGTCTATGGTGAAATGTCTTTCTCACTTTCCCCTCTGTCCCCATCCCTCTGCTCTCTATATCCCTTTCCAACAGTGACCAAATTTCTAAGTTTCTTTTGTCATATACATGCAAGTTTAAGTATATATTCTTTTTTTTTTTTTTTTTTTTTGTAGAGACAGAGTTTCACTTTGTCACCCTCGGTAGAGTGCCCTGGCATCACATCTCACAGCAACCTCCAGCTCTTGGGCTTAGGCAATTCTCTTGTCTCAGGCTCCCAAGTAGCTGGGACTACAGGTGCCCACCACAACGCCTGGCTATTTTTTGTTGGAGTTTGGCCAGGACTGGGTTCAAACCCACCACCCTCGGTACATGAGGCTGGCCCCCTACTCACTGAGCCCCAGGTGCCACACCAAGTATATATATTCTTATTCTACTGTCCCTACCTTCTTATAAAAATGATCTCCATGTTAATATTTTCTGTCTTTTTTAACTATTAAAAGAGTCCTTTAGTTGTATTTACATTTGAGAATAGACATGTAGGCTCGGTGCCTGTGGCTCAAGCAGCTAAGGCACCAGCCACATACACCTGAGTTGGCGAGTTCAAATCCAGCCTGGGCCCACCAAACAACAATGATGGCTGTAACAAAAAGAAATAGCCAGGTGTTGTGGAAGGCACCTGCAGTCCCAGCTACTTGAGAGACAGAGGCAGAAGAATCGCTTGAGCCAGGAGTTGGAGGTTGCTGTGAGCTATGATGCCATGACACTCTACCCAAGGCGACAGCTTGAGGCTCTGTCTCAAAAAAAAAAAAAAAATAAAGAACAGACATGTAGGCCAGGTGTGGTGCCCCACACCTGTAATCTGAGCACTCTGGAAGGCCCAGGTGGGTGGATTGCCTGAGCTCAAGAGCTCCAGACCAGCCTGAGCAAGAGCAAGACCTCATGTCTACTAAAAATAGGAAAAACTGGCCAGATGTTGGGGTGGGCACTTGTGGTTCCAGCAACTTGGGAGGCTGAGCCAAGAAAATCACTTGAGCCCAAGAGTTTAAGGATGCCGTGAGCTGTGATGCCATAGCACTCTACCAAGGGTGACATAGTGAGACACTGTCTCAGAAAAAAAAAAGTTGTTTTGGACATGTCTATCAAATTTACAAATGTGTTTATATTTTGGACTTAATATTGTGACTTCTGAGTTACTGTTCTACAGATATAACTGTGCACATTAGAAATAACATGGTTTTCCTTGTGGTGTGGTGTTTTTTTTTTGGAGTCAGAGTCTCACTTTTTGCCCTGTGTAGAGTACTGTGGCATCACAACTCACAGCAACCTCAAACTCTTGGGCTCAAGCGATTCTCTTGACTCAGCCTCCCAAGTAGCTGGGACTACAGGTGCCTACCACAACACCTGGCTAGTTTTTAGAGACTGGGTCTCACCCTGGCTCAGGCTGCTGTCAAACCTGTGAGCTCAGGCAATCCACCTACCTGCCTTGGCCTCCCGGAGTTCTAGCATTATAGGCATGAGCCACCGTGTCCAGCCTTAGTGTGTTGATTTTAATTGTGAGGTATGACTTGTAGCTTGAAAAATTCTCCTCTTATTATTAATATAAAGTGGTTAATATTCTGGTCTAGTTAGAATCTATTATAGATTAAGATTCACCTAAAATTCTGTGAAGTCTGATAAAGTTACGTTAGGTATCTAAAATTCTGTAACTTAAAATATTTTAAGTACACACGTATATTTTGCCCAAGTTTCCTTAGTATTAAATGTTACCTATATGCATTGTAGGCTATCATGTAATAGTTATATTTATGTTTCAATAAAAAATAAATTTTCCTGAAAGTTGCTGGGTTGTTTATATGCCATAGCCCAAGTGTTTGTGAAAGCATTGTGGGAGGATTATAATCCTCCCGTATCAGAATTACCTGGTGTGACTGACTGTTAAGCATGGAGGGCTTCAGCTCCACTGCAGATTGCTGCCAAAACTCTGTAGGTGCGAGCCAGAAATAAGCCTCCTGTTGTGGAGGGAAGCAGGCAGCAGTCTCCCTCCTCCTCACCACCCTTCTGTAGTGTAGGTTTCATTTGAAGGGAAGTATAGGTCACTTTCTGGTTAGGCATCTTCTCTCATAGTTCATGTTTTTGTATTCATGGAAAGTGTTCATAGGGGCAGCAGTGAGACAGGATAGCCTGATTAAAACTGATTTTTCAAAATTCTATTTCTAAAGTGTATGGTATACCATAATAAATTGTGTGTTTAAGGATAACTTGATATTCTGTTTAAGCATTTTATACAATCTAGTTAGATTTTTTTTTTCTATTAATGGTTCCATATTGCAAACTATATATGTTACTGTTTATGCTCTTCCGTCTCTTAGGAATATTTCTTCTCCAGAGAACTGAAATGTGTTAATATTCTCACCTCTCCACAAAGAAAGAAAGTTTCCGGGCTCAAGTTTCTTCTTTAACTTGCTATAATAACTGACCTCCTCTTGTGTACAGCTCAGTCTGAAAACGACTATCTCCTTTTTTTTCAAATTAGCATGTCTTAAGAACTATAACAGCTCATAGCTATTCCACAGTAAGAATTTTGGTTCCTGAACCAAGTATATAATATGTTAAGATACAGCAAGTATCAGGAAAGGAGGAAGGGAGTACCAGCACCTAGAAACTAACAGCCAAGATACAGAGGAGAGGCAGTTGCTCAACCAGGTTTATTGTAGCCATCCAGTGACAGTAAGATGTCACTTCAGCCCAGGTACCTAGGAACTGGGCATTATTAAGTGTCCATAAGTGTCCTGTTGTTTACCAGGTCAGGAAGCAAAATAGAGAACCAGACTGACTCCCTTTCTGCTCTCTGGAGCTCAGTCTGCTGGGACAGTGGGAGAGGAGCTGTTGGTCTGGAGAAAGACAGGGGTCTAGTGGTGGTTGGCATTTGATGGGTTGGGTTAGACTTACAGTAGGGATAGAGTCCAGTTTCCTATCCCTGGGCTGCCTATAGAACTCAAACAGTGTATAAAAAATAACATTTGGTATAGTTGATTTTTTTTTTTTTTTTGAGACAGTCTCACTATGTTGCCCTCCATAGAGTGTCGTGGCATCACAGCTCACAGCAACCTCAAACTCTTGGGCTGAAGCGACTGTCTTGCCTCAGCCTCCGAAGTAGCTGGACTACAGGTAGCGCCTGCCACACGCCAGCTATTTTTTTTATTTATTGTAGTTATCATTGTTGTTTAGCTGACCTGGGCTGGGCTCAAACCCCATCCAGCCCCACTGTATGTGGTTGGTCCCATAACCAATGAGCTACAATGCCAAGCTGGTACAGTTGGGTTTTTAAACTTAATGACTTATGTAACTGTAGTTGATTTGGAACTACAACGTGTTTTTCTACTTCAGCTTGAAACTGAAAATCACCAGTTTATAATTCTTATTTTTACTAAGGAAAGAATTTGTACTTTAAAAAGTTATTTCTGGCTCGGCGCCTGTGGCTCAATCGGCTAAGGCGCCAGCCACATACACCTAAGGTGGTGGGTTCGAATCCCCAGCCTGGGCCCGCCAAACAACAATGATGGCTGCAACCAAAAAATGGCCGGGCGTTGTGGCGGGCGCCTG
>CAUYQV010155840.1:0-16497 GCA_963574575.1 Galagoides demidoff | reverse complement strand
TGAAAATGATGATTTGTGTTGATCACTTTTATGTACATACCATGTTCTGAAATGTCATCTCAGAAAAGAACATAGTCTCTGCCAAGACAACATTAAAGTCTCCAATTTATGTGAGAATTAGTCACTATTTTCTTTTTTTTTCTAAAAATCATCATTATTTTTTAAAATAAACACAAAAGTCTTCTTTACTAAGTCTACTAGTTAAAAAATCAATCTGATACAGAATACTGTTTGACTAAATTTTAGGGGACACCACAGTCTAGTCAGGTTAACACAAAAAAATAATCAGAAAATGTGTGTGGGAATGGCTATTACAAGTGTGAGATAACGTCCCCTACATCAAACCCAGGCAGTTCTGGCATTGCCAACTTGCTCACTATAGGCCTCCTTATTAGTCCACATTTTAGCTAATCAAGCAAACAAACAGCATTTTCTAACTCACCAAGCTGCAACATTAAACATATAGCATCTCCTTAGTGGTACCATATTAATAAATTTCCCTAATCCAATTTTATGTGCCTGCTAAAATTATCCTACGTGGTTAATGTACATCTCTACACATGTTTTCTGGATTTCTGTTTGTATAAATTAGAAAACTCAATTAGTTCTTTTGATAGTTCTATAAGTAACATTTCTTACCTCACCGTTAGGGGTCTGTTGAAACTGAAATCTAGTTACATGAGAAGAGGCAAAGAATGGCATGGGGAGACTCAGCCTCATTTTCCAGGTCACCTGCCTCAGGGAAGGGAATTATAGTTTCCCAGTTTCTGGGCAGCATTAATCACCTTAGATACAGATGGAGAGAAAATCCCCTTTAGAAGGGGAGAATCTGCCATCAGGGGTTTTGCAGAAGCCACTTTCATTGATAATCATGAAGCCTCTACCATTGACAAAGAAAATTCTGAGGAATTCATGGGTTCCATGTCTCCAACTGTGTCACAGAGTTGATACATGTCTCCATTCCCACTTTCAGGATTTCATTCCTTCCCAGTCAATGCTCTTATTTTAATAGGAGGAACCCAAGGAGGCTTAGAGTTCAACTTGCATTGTAATTATTCCAGCCATTGGATAGAATTCTGGGTCAGATTTTCAAAAATTATCCCTGCGGTTACAGGAGATAAAAATCTCCTTTGAGGTACACACAGATGATTTCAGATTTTTATATGATGCTTCAACTGGAAATTCAGATTTTTTTCTCCTGAGATCATTATATTTTCCCACTTTGTTCAGTGATATTAAGTGAAACCTACCAATCTCATTATATCCATTAGTTTGATAAAAACATAGAAAATATCATACAGGGTCTGACAGTGAAGTTTGTGAATTCATCCTAAGGAAAAAAAAAGTGCTTTGAAGGATAAACGAGGTGTTGGCATCAGTGTATAGCCTTCCAAGAGGAGCCCTTTAGAGACCACCATAGAGATGATATTCACCAGTGAGGTATGCACCATATTTTTAGAATGAGCTCATGATCTTAATTGTCCAAACTTATGCATATATATCACTACAAAAGTTTTGAAACAGACTGTGTTATGATCCATCATTTCACTGCCAAGAAACAGTTGACAGCACCCTTTCTGATTTCATCTGTGCTCGTTTCAACTTCCCTGGCTTATCAGTATTGCTGGGAGGGCTTCACTTGTTTCTGTCTGTGAAGATTTTATGATTCTTGACTTTTGTATATCTCAGAACTCCCATAATCATCTATACATGAATATATCTATACACACACACACCAAGTCTATATATGTAGTACACACATTAAAAAAGACAGAATGGTTGATTTATTCTAAGAAATTGGCTCACGATATTATTGGATCTGAAAATTCCCAAATTCTGCATTTGGGAAGCTGGAGGCCCAGGAGACTTGATTCCAATTCAAATTCAGGGGCCCTGAATCAAAATGTCAATAGTGCAAATTACAAACTGGGAGCAGAATACCTGTACGCCAACTCATGCAGTCAGGCTGGAGAAGTTCCTGCTTCCTCATCTGTTTTGTTCTCTTAAGGTCTTTAATTGCCAGAAAAAGACCCTCCCTATTAGGAAGGGTCCTTTTTTTTAACACACTTTTCTGATGCAAAAGTTAACCTCACACAGAACACTCTCAAAATACTCAGATTAGTATTTTACCAGAAGCCTGGAAACCTCATTTCCTGGTCAAGTTGACACATAAAATCAAGCATCACAGCAGGGCATTTTTATTTAGGAGATTTTTTGCTCTCAAAAATATGATAACGTTAAGTTTTTAATCATCAATCATTTGTCAAATGCTACCTGTTAATAATGCAGTTTTTGGTGTGAAATTTCTTGTCCACATTCTTCAAGAATAACACTCCTGAATTTCCAACTACAGTGCTTATGGAAGCAATCAAACACACAGTTCAGAAATTTAGATACTCTGTTTTTTTCTCTTTCTATTATTTCAGAGTAGTAGAAATGCTTGAACAGAAATCTAAAACAGAAATTAGAAAAACACAATTTTCACAGAGTATTTTGCTTTTACTCTAAATGGTTAAAACTTAGCCACTGGTGTTCATATGAGGGCTCAGAAATTACAACAATGCCTACTACCACCTACCTCCCTTGTAACAGAAAACACATACATACATAATTAGTATGTCCAACCCACACACACCCACAATATCCACTTCCACAAGTTATGCTAAATAAACTTACAATCGAAACACGATCAGAGTGCTTATTAATAAATGCAGCCTACCCCGTCTTTTCATCAGGGTGCCAATTTTAAGACATTGATAATGAAGAGTAATATAATATATTGTGGTGTCGATCTGATGGATTTGTCCTCTAGAATCAGTTGGTAGACATACTTGTATTTATGTAGTCAGAAGTAAAACATGCAGTGCCTTCTAGTATTTCAGTTTATGTTCTTTAATTACTTCTAATTTGTACAAGCTACTTGTATTCCTTTGAAAGTATCTTATTTTTCTCAGTTTCAAATTTTCTACACGTAATGAGTCTAATTCTTCCTGCAGTAAATACACAGGGGTCTCACTGCTGTTGATGATATGACGTCTTACTGAAAGATGAACAGAAATAAAGTCATGTGCACACAGAGGAAATTTTTCAAAGTAAGCGTCATTTGCCCAGTAGAGATGGAAACTGTTTGTTTTATTACAACTGGCTTATAGAAGCTGAAGCTAATAAAAGACCACGGGCTATTGGCTATCTGGGATACCAGCTCCTAACTGGGCGTAATGAACTGAAGACTCTATTCTGACTAATAAATAATGAAATGCACTTCACTAACTGTATAAAGACCTATAGATTCATCCTATTCATAGAGTTAGTTTTTAATTTCCAACCCATATTAAAAACATAAATCCTACTTTTTCTTAGCAACTAAAATTTCTCTGATTTCTCTTTTTTAGTAAACCACACAGTGAATTTCTTCACTGATCAGTATGTTCTTGTCTGAAAAATTAATAGACTCATTATGAAGTTGTTTTTAGTTCTGGTGACCATTTTGTTGTTGTTGTTGATATATGCAAGCTATAAATTCTATTATACTGTATATTAACTACTTTAAAAATAATTTTATTTTTGCATTGAGAATTATTATTTTCCATTTCTCAAGCATTGTATTACATCAAATTAAACTATTACAGAAAATCCAATATACTCCCTATTGCTACCATCTGATTGATAGTTTGCTGATTTCTATAATTTTGCAAAGTGATACATAATTTTTGTGCCCTCCATAATTAACTAATACCTTATAGCTAAAGATAAGCTTATCCTTACTGATTGAAACAATGTAACATAAATGACAGACATTTCTTGGTTTTAATTATTTGACAAATATACCTAACTACAAATTTCCAGCCACTAAAATCAGATTTCAAAAAAATGAGAGCACAAAACGACATCTAGAAACAAACTTAATGTTTTTCTAAAAAAAGAACAAAGATTTCTTTTTCTTTCTCATCCTGAAATGTTATTAGCAATTTTTCCCTTTGCTTTTAATATGTGAAAGAAACTTGAGGAATGAAGATTACGCTTTGTACTTTTGTCTTACTTATTTGAGAAATACAAAAGAAAGATGTAAGGTTATCTTTAAATGAAAATTCATAATATAAATGTTTCATCTCATGTCATTTAGAATTCTCTAAGATTTGTTACATTGATCTGTCTTATACTTAAGGTTATATATTCTTTTAAAGGAATCTAGAGAATCATACAAATGTAATACATAAATGGGAGTTCGGGTATCTGTCTAGAGAATGCAAAACCTGAAAAATACTCACCCATGCTAACGATAAGAATACATATACTGCATGATCACAAATTTCCTTGAATCCAAAGCTTGAGGTTCAGCGGAAGCCTCGCATTCTAAAGTGAGGAAAAAGCAGCTCCTCCAAGACAGGCTGCATATTAGCCCTGGCTCACCTGTGACAGAGCAGAGAGGGAAGAGGGGTGGGGCTCTAGAGGCAGGTGAGAAAAATCCAGACCAAATTGGCAACAAATTGCAAGTGATAGAGTCCAGGCTAGTGTTAGAATACAGGTCCCTGGTAGATGCAGACCAAGTGGAGTGTGTGCTCCCTGAAGTCTCTTCTTCATGGTCCTCCACTGGGGGCTCCGGGGCTGGATGTTAACAAGTAAGAGACTAAACAGAGAGAGCTCACCTATTCATGAACAGGTGAAAGAGGGAAGTGGCCACCACTGAGATAAAGAAGCCTAGCCTCTTCTCATAGAACAAAAATTCCTGTTCTGAGAAATGTCAACAGAGCTTATTACATCTATGAGCAGATAAAGATCCATTCCAAGCAGGGAAAAGATTTAAATCTTTAAATGTGGGGGACAGATATTAAATAGTTAAGGGTCCAGGACTCTATTCCAATAGTAATAGAAGTCTCTTATAACTGGGGAATGGGTAGGAAATGGTACCTCTCACAAGACCTGGAGAAATGCAGGAAGCATTTGGCTGCCAATCATAAGACCCAGCACACAGGCGGTTTTTTGTTTGTTTGTTTGTTTGTTTTTACTAAGATAAAGCTGAAAGAACAAGAGAAACCGCTCTTGTTTGCCCTTACCTACGAGGTTAACAAGAACCAAATATCAAGCAGCAGCCATCTACTCCCGGGGGAGAAAAAAGCCCTGAGAGAGACCTACATGCTCCAGGCATCCAGAGCAGACCAGAAGCTGAGAATAAAATGAGAACATTGAGAAAATATGCCATCACCCTAAGAACAAGATAACATTGGAGTAACAAACAATAATATCAGATAAATGCGTTGCTATGGCACTGAAGGTAACCATAGCAACAACTCAGCCTGACTCCTGACTAAATGCAGTAGAGAAAGTTCTTGTCAACACACACGGGCATCCCTGGGCACATATACAAACTGCTGAAAATCAAAAATGAGGACAAATCTTAAAGGTAGCCAAAGGAAAATACACACTACATACGAAAGAACAAACAAACATAAGAATAACAATGAACTAACGTAATTCATTACCTGAAACTGTACAAGTCAGATGACGTAGAGTGACAGAGTCCAAGTCAGAAAATTAAAATATATAGCTATCTATACTTTTATAACAAAAATATTGTTCATGAAAGCTAAGTTAAAATTTTAATAGATTAAGACTAAAAAAGAAAAAAAATATATTACCAAGAGTTGAATGCTAGAAAGAATATTTTAAAAAGCTTTTACTAAGTAAAAAGATATATCAGAAACAAATGTGACTATAACAAAAAAGAAGTCCTGGGATTTTTTAATTAGTGTAATTTAATTAGTGTAATAAGCAGTATTTCCTTCTTAATTTTAATGACACTAAAATAATAATTGTGTCAGGTAAAATAGCAATTTGAGTGTTTTAGAGTTTATTGCATATATAAGGTAAAAAGTATAACAAAGGTAGTGTAGATATTGAAAAAGAAGAATTAGAAACAGATTGTTTTAAAGTTATACTGTGAACTATGTGCTTTAATGTTAATTGAAGAGGAAACTGTGATATCTTTAATAAACCTATTGGAAAGACTTGGGCTACCAGGAGATATTAAAGTGGGCATAGATAAGACTATATTGGAGCAAAAGTAGAATCATAAAAATACCTGGGTAATACTGAAGATTACCAGGTTGAGAAAGAAAGAAAATGACTAGAGAATTAGCAGATTTAAACCCAACCACATAAAAAATTATATTAAGTATACATGGCTTAAGTTTATCAGTTATAAGATAGAGATTATCATTTCACTAATTTCTGTTCTCATGTTTCTTATTTTCTTTACTTGTAATAAGTTTACTTTTATTTTTCAATTTTCTTATTTGGGAGACTTGGATAACTGACTTGAAAATTTTCTTATTTTAAATACTTTGAATGCTACAAGTTTTTTAAGCACTACTTTAGGTGTATCCAACAAATGCTGATGATGCGTGCTTTTGCTTCCATTAAATTCACCATTTTTTTTCTAATTTGTCCTGTGATTTCCTCTTGACTAACAGGTTACTTAGAAGTGTGGTGTTAACTTTCAAATGTTTGAGAGTTAAGAACTTCCTCTATAGACATGTGGATGAAGAAAAAGCCTATGAAAAGGTGTCTTTAAAAGTATTTATTAAGGAAATGAAATAAATGGCACTAAAATACCACTACAAGTTTTTAGTTTAGAAAACTTTGAAAAGCCAATAATACTATGGCTGACAATGACCAGGAGCAACTGGAGCCCTCACACTCTCCTTTGGAGAATACTACATAATACAAACATTTAGAAAAAATAGCTTGGCAGTTTCTTATAAAGTTGAAATGAACATTTCATGTGACAAGAACTATCACTCCAAAATTTTTTCCAAAACAAGTGAAAACTTATATTCACCGAAAAGTTCGTGTACTAATGCTTACAAAGATTTTTATTAAAAATCAAAAAGCATTAAACATGACCTAAATATCCTTCTAATTATGAATTTACAGGCAGCACTGTGGGACTTCCATATAATAGCTTGTTACTCAAAATAAACTCAATAATCAACTGACAAAGACTACAACTTTGATGAATATTAAACTTATCATGGCAGGAGAAGCCATTCTCAAAAGGTACATATATTTCATTTTATTGATAAACAATTTCATTTATATGAAATTTGGAAATCGTAGAATTATAAACAAATTATGAAATTGGAAATAGATCAGTGGTTATCATTGGCTAGAAATAGAGCCGAGTAGTTTAGAATACTAAAACAGGCAATGATGGACTTTGGGGTAATACAGTGTTCTATGTATTTTCTCTTGTGAGGGTAACACAATGACAAGCCTTTACCAAAACTTATGGAATTTTACGCTAAAAAGGGTGGATTTTACTGATTACACTTCTGTAAGTGTTACTTTAAAAATAAACACCATTTTCTACTCATAGCAGCTTGTTAGCCAATATGACTTTATATATATACACATATAAACACACGCACACGTGCAGATGTCAACTAATAGCTCCCCACTTATTTGCCCCTTATGTACAATATATTTTTTAAATTAATATGAAAGGATTAACTTATTTTATTTTCAAAATAACCTTATAAGGAAGGCACTACTGTTGTCACCATTTTACAGTTGGGCAAACTGAATCTTTCAGAGGTTCTTATAAAACGCACACAGGTTCATTGAATCTATCAATGGTAATGAAAGGGTTTGAACCAGAAAATACATATTATGTTCACTGAATTGATGTTTTTATTACTATTACTTATGTTCTATAAAATAGCCAGATACGTTAAATTAGCAAATACTGAATCATCACACAGGGCTGGGTTGCTGTAAGCCTCTGCTTATAGATTTGCATTAACTGATCAATGTACAAGTTTAATGTATGTCTGTTTAAAACCCTTTTACATATTGTAGGATATAGACAATGGAATATTGTTTAACTTTTTAAAACAAGGAAATATGATCATTTGCAACATCATAGATGACCCTGGACAGCATTATGCTGAGTGAAGGCAAATAATCCACGATCTCATATATAAAGTTGAATCTAGTTAGAGTCTTAGAATCTGAGTGGAACAGTGGATTTCAGGGGCTGGAGGATAGAGGAAATAGGGACATGTTGATCAAAGGGCACAAAGAACAGTAAGTTTTGGAGCATGATGACTATAGTTACTAGGAGTATATTGTAATCTTGAAATTTGCTAACAGCACAGATCTTAAATGTTTTTTACCATGAATGAGAAACTGAGAACTATGTGAGGTGCTAGATGTCCATTGGTTTGATTGTGGCAATAATTGCACGATGTGTACCTGTATCCAAACATCATATTGTACACTTTACAAGTATATGATATTTATTACTCACTAAAGCTGAGGAAGAAACCATTTTATTTAACATATTTGGCAGATTCATTAATGTTGATCCCAAGGCCTCACAGCACTATAACTCAAGCCTGAATGAAGCTTATCCAAGAGAATTTTTTTGCTATTAGGCACATCACAGACTTCCCACACTTAGGAAAAATATGTAGCACTTTAGCACTATACTGGGGGGCCATTTTAAACATCAAAATCACCAACAGAAAGCACAAAAATGGGAAAAATGTGACACTAAATTTACAGAGACAAGGACACTTGTGTGGTGTGTGAGAGCCATAAGAAGAAGTCAGAGCTTTGTCTTGAACAAATTCCACTGGGGACTTGCTTCTCAGACTGCTCAAATATTTTGACTACTCTGCATATATGCATGTTGATGAGTGACCAAGGAATCCCTGAAAGTATTGGTTTTAGGATTTTTCAATAAATTTTGGCAAATAAGCAACCTTGCATATAAGGAATCTGCTAATAAGGAGGACCACCATCCACCAGTGTGTCTGTGTGTGAATGGGTTGGGAGTTAGGGCTTGGAGTATGTATAAATAAATATGTGTATTTGTGTGTACGTTAAGTATGCATTCATGTAATCTATATACAAAATTGTGTTTTTCTTTAACTCACTGTAACGTGCATTTTCATTTACAAAATTGTGTAAAATCATGCTTTGGAATCACAATATTTGACTTATAACACTGGCATCTTTTATGCAATCGATCCATCAATCAGAGGTTTTCAAGTATTGAGAGAATTTTGTACTTTTCTGACATGATGACTTTTTAACTAAGTTTCATGTAGTCATGGATATTTTCCCTTTTTGTTCGCTGCTTTATTCTTTATTCTAAAACTATTGCTAGGACGTAGTAAATGTTCAATTAATGTTTGAGCAAAAAAAAAAAAAACCCAAACTCTTCTGAGATTAGGTAATCTGGGTCCACTAACTCATATTTTTTTTAATAACAAAAAAAAAACTTCCAGACTTTCAAGATAGGTATTAGTCTTAGGAGTTTAAAAAAGTAAAGAATCCCATAACTGAAAAAAAAAAATCTTCAAGCTTATCATTTATTCAAGAGCATAGCCACTCATATTAGAACAATTTTGGTGATAAAGGTACATTTTCCAGACCAAAAAAGTTTTGTGAGTGTGCCTATATGCAAATGAATGCTTACATATGCATCGATGTTAAATTTTAAAGCCATAATTAACTGATTTTGAAAATATTTTTAGAAAAATACAGTCTCTTAGTTAGCATTTATTAGAGAATACAAATGAGATTTGTATCCTCTGTATCAGAAACCTTTCATTCAATATTTTCTTTGAAACAAAATACAGTAGAACCTCCATAGTTGACCACCTCCTTAAATTGACCTAATTTTCATAGGCCAGACATACACCCCATGTACATTATCAGAACAGCAGGCCTAGTTCGTCATGGTGACCACAACCATATTTTAGTCAGTTTGTTACAGTCCCTTTGGGTGGTCAACTTATAGAAGTTCTATTGCATAATCACAATATAAAAATGGCTGAGGAAGTATCTAATATCAAATTGCTAATTTTCTGAAAGAAGGAAACTCTGGGTTTTGAGTAAAGGCAGATTTTAAAAATGATTTTCCCTGAATTCAGAAACTTACATAGGTCCCCCAAAACTGTTTTGGGTTGAATTGGCAAGCAGCCTGAGACGACGCTTGATTACAGTATGAGCAATTACAATGTGAACATCTGATTAGAATGAAGTCCCCAAACTATATATCAACTGGATCTCAGTATCATATTAATAGGAAAATTGAATAAATAATGTAAGCCTATCACAGTACAGAAACAAATCTAGAGGAATTAATTTTGTTATGTTTATGTTTTATTTTCGACAGAGCAATACCTTTCTTTGTAAGACTTAAAAGAAATTTAAATGTGGGAATGAAACTATTTGGAGAATGTGGGTTCAACTGTTTCTAAGCAACTGGATTTAAAAATTTTCCAAGCCTTTTAGCAATATATTGTACTAAGTGTGCTTCAAATTCTGCTCTAAGACTATAGGCTACAACATAACAGTTTTTGTGTTGAGATACTTGCAAGGGTATTTTTTTCTATAAGTAATATCTTTCTGAAAGAATTGAAAATAATACCTAACATATTTGAAGTAAGGTATAATTTACTGCCAATATGGCAACATAATTTATTTACATATCTGAAGAAAGGGTTCATGTCAATAGGCAAATGATAACTAATGCAAATATTAGATGTACCCTGCTGTATAAATGCTATATATTCTAGTGCCAGGCCCGTCATCTTAAATATAATTACTTGAACTTTAGATGTGACCAGATGAACCAAAAATAATCAATAAATGCATTTTTCAAGATCAGTATCTCTTATGATCAAGCCAATTGATACTCAGCAACCCATGAGCAAGAAAATACTTTTTACACATGGGTAGTATCTACTATTGCTGTTTCCTCTCGCAGATTAATTCTATGGACTCCAAATTGCTAAGAAAGTAGATCAATATAGTCAAGAATATTTTATTTGAACAATATAAGAGTAGTTCCTATTGATGAAATGAATGGGCTGTTTTGTTTGGGGGGAAATACAAATCCTGCTTCTGCTTTACACAGATCCTTAAGTTTCAGCCTCTAGAAACACAATAGAGAATGTTAATTATCAGAATCAAATAGTCTACAATGAACGGACTGCAATTCAGCTTGGAATCTATTTCAATATTTTGAATGTTTTCCTCTATCCTCTATAAATGTTACTATGAGAATAATTGTTCAGCAATTCAGCTGGATGTCTGCTCTGCATAGAAAATTTATAAAAGAAATATCATGTCTATGGCTTTCCACTAAATTCAACACAAGAATGTGCTTGGTGAACTTGGTACAAGGTACATTCCAGGGGTTGGTAAGGTGGAGTAAAATGAAAAACGAGTGTAAGGAGAGGAAATGGATTTAACATGAGAAAAAGCTTCAATAGATTTATGAATAAAAGGAATAGATAAAAAGGGGTAAGAGATTTTTTGGTTGTTTTATTTAAGCTTTGGTCTTTTAGGCAGGTGTGGTGGCACATTCCTATAGTCCCAGGTACTCGAGAGGCTGTAGCTAGAGGCTAACTGGAATCCAGGATTAGAGGCTACATTGAATTATGATTGTGCCACTGTACCCAAGGCTGGAAGCCAGAATGAGGCTCCATCTCTAGAAATAAGAAGCATGCCTGTGTGCTTGTATGGATGGTGTTTGGAATAAAGAGAATAGAATCTACTGGAATTCATCCAAATCAATTTCAGAAGAATAATAGTCACTTAATTCTATTTCTCTTAAGTAGTATAATGAACTGATGTAGGGAGCATAAATTTTATAAGACACTTTTCTAGAAACAAAACTAAGGAAAAGTAAAGTAAATCAAATTTAATTTGAAGAAGCATTATCACACGGCTATGCCAGTATTAAATTAATATCAAGAAGATAAGTAATTTCTACGTGGGAATTTTATATTACATTTTATAGTTTCAAAAGCAAACAAAAACAAGGACTGAAATATTAAATTGCCTTATATAATTAATAAATATTCAATATTATTAAATAAAACATTTGATTATTTATGTATTCATCTGAATAGCAGTGAAAGGGTTAACAACTCTAGATAAATAACTCTAACACTATACTTGAGAAGATTGAAAATTTGCATTAGTAGAGTGGAAATTTAAGTTAAACAGGTGGATTCCTAAATGAAGATTAGAAAGCTAATGAAATGTAGGCATAGTTTAAAATTTGTCCCTGAAATATCTTCTTAGATAGTATGAATTTTATTTTATTTTATTTTATTTAGATAGTGTTAATTTAATTTTATTTTATTTTCTGCAGCTTTTGGCTGGGACTGGGTTTGAACCGGCCACCTGAGTCACAGGCGCTGCCCAATAGTATGAATTTTAGACGAGCTGTTTATGCATCTTTAGTTTGCAATATTCGCATGAGTGATGAATGCATCCATTTAGCAACAGACGTTCTAGAAAGGAAGTTTGTCTCAAAAAGTTTCATACTTTATATTTATTAATATTTTATCCAGAGGTATGCTGAGAAATAATTATTTATTATTATTTTCCCAAACTACCACACATTATCTGGGTTTTCTGAGCAAAGGGCAAATATTAAGACACAAATGAAAAATATCAGGAAGTTAGTGAGAGTGAATTACTCTGGGGAAATGTGCAGATGCATCTTGCTCATAGTCATTTCCTCACGTTAGGATGGTGAACCTAACAAGATGTACCTCTCCAGCCTCTTCCCATCCCCAGGTATTAGTTTGTTTCTACAGCAAATCTCTTTCTTCTCCTCCTTTCTTCCTCACCTTTTATCTAATTCTTCTCAAAGAGGAGAAGGGCCGATATGCCAGCTGTTCGATAAATTAATAATGTTTGAGTCTCCTCATTTCAGTATTGCTTTTCTGAGATGCAACTGCATTCCACCTGTAAAATAACATGAAGTACTCACGTCTTATGAGAATCAGAGCTCCTGGAGCTGATGCTAAGATGCTTTGTAAATAACAAACCATCTGCTTTCTGATTCAGAGGCCTCATATTTCTTCTCTGAATCTGAATTGCAATGAAAAATCAATGGTTTCTAGGGAAAGGACATCAGAGAGAAGGACTCAAAATTGTTGCACTCAACTTTTGCTCAATGAGGACCTTGCTTCGAAATGAAAACATCATTACATAAAGATTCAACTAGCATATATGTATTTTTAGCTGAGATTTCCTTTTTTTCCAAAATTATTATAAAATATTTTTCCACTAATTAGCTGCCTCACCTTCCACAACTAATATTTATCTGATTTAAGTTCTATAACTCTGAGCTGGAAATTATTTTAAATAGGTAAAATTATTTTTATGGCATCAATCTTTATTTTAGATATTTAAACTTATAAATACAAATTACCACTTAATGTTTCATTTAATATAGGTGACCAAAAGACTAAAACTTGTTAGCATAGTCCTCATACATTACAGATTCCTTAAATATTGATGGAATAAATAAAATTGATGGATACTATATTTAATATTTACAAATGCTGTTACTATCTGTGTCAGCAATTTTCTTAGTAACTCTAAGGGAAACTGATTGTTTTTGAATATACCATCTGTCTTAATATCAATAGCCCTTTCACAAGTCATATGACAAATGTCTGTTTCAAATGAGTAGATATATTTATGTTATGCTGGTTCCATTCTAATCTAATCACTTTATTCATAATGCAAATTCTCATTTTGGACAAAGAAGCCTGCAATATGCTCAGAGTCCAAATAGTGAGTTTGAAAATCTAACTTCTAGAGTCAACAATACGAATATAGTGGTGGATAATTAGTTAATAACATTTATGAAACACAGGAAGGAAGGCAGAATACAAGTAAAAGTGAGCTAGATATAATATAATATTGTAAACATGTTTGAGTAATTGGGCTTTCACCAATATGAGTCCAGAAAGGGACTGGGACACATTTTAAATGAGGCAGAACAACTACCAGCGGAGAATTGTGTAAACTGCAAATGCTAGTTTCATAGATGATGGAGAAATACTTTTCTGAACAAGCAAACCAGTCAGGAAATTTCACATCTGCCCTAAAGGAAAGGCTCAAAGTGTATATTACAGGTGCAACAGCACAATATACACCTTTAAGAGTAAAAACTCCCCAAAAGTTATAGTTTACAGCTTTTATGAAACAATATCACAAGAGGAAAGCAAAATAAGAAGGTACCATCTAACATGATGAAGAGAACAGCATCCCTCTTATCAATAAAAATATTCAATGTGATCAGTCTGAGTGCCCCATTTAAAAGACAAAGACAGGTGGAATGCAGAAAGAACACAACCAAAGTGTTTGGTGTCTACAAGAATCACATCTAAACCACAATGCTCACACAGACTCAAGATTATGAGATGGAAAAAACATTCTGGAAACCAAAAGAAAGGTGGTCTAGCCATTATATCAGACTAAGTAAATGTTAAATAAACAATGGTAATTTAAGAAAAAAAAGATGTCATTCTATAATGGTAAAGTAATTCAACAAGACATATAACCTCAAGTATATATATATCTAACACAGGAACTCCAAGATTCATAAATTCTTCTAGATCTAAGCAAAGAACAGTAACGTCTTGAGAACTTCAAAACTCATCTGTCAAGACTAGACAAATCATTGAAGCAGAAAATGAAGAAACAGTGCGCTTAACAGGTCTGTAGAACAAATGTATCTAATAGACATTTCTGGAACACTCTACCTGAGAACTAATGAATATACATGTTTCTCATCAGCACATGGAACATTTTCCAAGACAGATCATATCTTAGGCCACAAAACATGTATTAGTAAATGAGAAAAAGTTGATATCATGCCAGGTATCATCTTAGACCACAGCAGAATAAAACTAAAAAGCAATTCTAAGAGAAATGCTAAATCTACCAAAGTTGGAAATTAAACAACTTGCTGCTGAATGATCCTGAGTCAATGTTGAAATTAAGATGGAAATCAAGAAATTCCTCATACTGAATGACAAAGAGGATAGTAGCTTTCTGAATCCATGGGATACAGTAAAGCAGTCCTAGGGGAAAAGCTTATGGCTTAAATATGTACATCAAAGAAGCAGAAAGAATACAAATTAACAAGCTACTATTGTATCTCAAGGAACCTGCAAAAGAGAAAACCAAACCCAAAACCAATATAAAAAATATATACATAAATAACAAGGCTCAGAGCAGAATTAAATGAGATGGAAACCAAAAGTATAAAAAAACTTAAAAAAAACCAAAGGATCAATCAAAAAGTTGATTATTAGAAAAGATAAAATCCATAGACCATTGGACTAATTAAAGAGATGTAGAAGAGAAAAAATTCAAATAACCTCAATCAGAAGTGAAAAAAGAGACATTATAAGTGATGTCACAGAAATATTAAATCTCATTTATAAATACAAAAACAACAACAGCTCCATGCAAGCAAACTATAATAGAAAGCCTAGAGAAAGTAGAAAAATTCCTGGAAACACATGGTAATCAAATACTACTGTATCTAGAA
Organism: Galagoides demidoff; assembly: GCA_963574575.1. Lineage (NCBI taxonomy): Eukaryota > Metazoa > Chordata > Mammalia > Primates > Galagidae > Galagoides > Galagoides demidoff. The sequence continues at coordinate 1,115 of CAUYQV010155840.1, read as the reverse complement.
ATTCTTTAAGCAAAAGAATCTTGGACTTAACAAATAAATTCAGCCATGTCTCAGGTGAAAAAATCAACACATACAAATTAGCGCCGTTTCTGTATATGGTGTACAAATAACAGAATCCTGAACAGACCAAGAATGAGCAACAAGATTGAACCAATTTGTAAAAAAATCCTCACAACAACAAAAAATAAAAAGTGCTGGACCAGAAAAATTTATAGCCAAATTCTACCGGACCTATAATCAAGAACTGATACCTATTCTATGACATCAGAAAGGAGGGACTCCTCTTATCTCATTCTATGAAGACAATATAACCAGGATACCTAAGACAGGAGAGGACAAGACAAAAAATAAAACCACAGACTAATACCCCTTATGAACATAAATGCAAAAATCATTAGCAAAATGAATTAAACAGCACATACAAGTGATAATTCACCATGATCAAGTGAGTTTCATCCCAGGGATGCAAGGTTGGTTCAGTGAATGCATGTCAAGAAGCATGATTCACCACATATATAAAAGCGAAACGAAAATCTTATGATCATCTCAATAGATGGAGAAAAAGCTTTTGACAAAATCAAGCACACTTTCTTTTTTTTTCTTTCTTTCTTTCTTTCTTTTTTTTTTTTTTTTTGAGATGATCCTCAAGCTATCCCCCTGGGTAGAGTGCCATGGCATCACAGCTCATAGCAACCTCCAACTCCTGGGCTCAAGCGAGTCTCCTGCCTCCGCCTCCCAAGTAGCTGGGACCACAGGTGCCGCCACAACGCCGGTCATTTTTTGGTTGCAGCCATCATTGTTGTTTGACAGGCCCTGGCTGGGGATTTGAACCCGCCACCTTAGGTGTACATGGCTGGTGCCTTAGCCGACTGAGCCACAGGCACCAAGCCCAAGCACACTTTCATGATAAAACTCCTCACAGACTGAGTACTGAAGGGAAATATATCAAAATTATAAAAGCCACAAATGACACAACCAGAGCCACTATCATCCTGAATGGGGAAAAGTTGAAAGAATTTCCCCTGAGAATTGGAATAAGACAAGACTTCCCATTGTCACCACCTTTATTCAGCATGGTAGAAATCCTAGCTAGAGCAGTCAGGGCAGAGAAAAAA
>CAUYQV010155836.1:0-56626 GCA_963574575.1 Galagoides demidoff | reverse complement strand
AAAAACCTCAAATAGCAAAGACATTACTCAGGAACAAAAATAAAGTAGGAGGAATTATGTTACCAGACCTCAGACTATACTATAAATCGATAGTGATCAAAACAGCATGGTACTGGCACAAAAACAGAGAGGTAGATGTATGGAACAGAATAGAGAGCCAAGAGATGAATCCAGACACCTACTATTATCTGATATTCGACAAGCCAATTAAAAACATTGAGTGGGGAAAAGAATCCCTATTTAACAGATGGTGCTGGGCTAACTGGATGGAGTCCTGTAGAAAACTGAAACTAGACCCATACCTTTCACCATTAACTAAGATAGACTATAACTGGATTAAAGATTTAAACTTAAGACAGGAAACTATGAAAATACTAGAAGAAAGTGTAGGGAAAACACTTGAAGAAATCAGCTTGGGCGAAAATTTTATGAGGAAGACCCCTCAGGAAATTGAAGCAATGTCAAAAATACACTTTTGGGACCTAATCAAACTAAAAAGTTTCTGCACAGCCAAGAACACAATAAATAAAGTGGGTATACAGCCCTCAGAATAGGAGAAGATATTTGCTGGTTATGTCTCTGACGAAGGTTTAATAACCAGAATCCACAGAGAACTCAAATGCAAGAAAAAAACAAGCAACCCCATCTCAGAGTGGGCAAGGGACTTGAATAGAAATTTCTCTAAAGAGAGGCGCATGGCCTACAGATGTATGAAAAAATGCTCTCCATCCTTAATCATCAGAGAAATGCAAATCAAAACTACTTTGAGGTACCACCTAACCCCGGTAAGATTAGCCCACATCACAAAATTCCAAAACCAGAGATGTTGGCGTGGATGTGGAGAAAAGGGAACACTTCTACACTGCTGGTGGGAATGCAAATTAATTCATTCCTCTTGGAAAGACATCTGGAGAACACTGAGAGAACTAAAAATAAATCTGCCATTTGATCCTGTAATTCCTTTATTAGGTATATATCCAGAAGACCAAAAATCGCATTACAACAAAGATATTTGTATCAGAATGTTTATTGCAGCCCAATTCATAATTTCTAGGTCATGGAAGAAGCCCAAATGCCCATTGACCCACGAATGGGTCAATAAACTGTGGTATATGTACACCATGGAATATTATGGAGCCCTAAAGAAAGATGGAGACTTTACCTCCTTCATGTTTATATGGATGGAATTGGAAAATGTTCTTCTCAGTAAAGTAGAATGGAAGAAAAAGTATGCAATGTACACAGCCCTATTTTGAAACTAATTCATAGCTTTTATAGGAATGTCATAACCTAATTATAGCCTTAGAATATGGGAAGCGGGCGGGAGAGGGGAGGTAAGGGGGGCAGATGGGGGGAGGGAGGGTGATTGGTGGGGTCGCCTATATGGTTTATCTTACAAGGATACAAGTGAATCTTTCTAAAAGCAGAGTATGAATGTCTTAACTCAATGACTAGGAGAATGACATGAAGGTTATGTTAACCAATTTGATTAGAGTATTTCAAAATGTATATGAAAACAGCACACTGTACCCTGTGATTGCATTAATGTACATAGTTATGCTATAAGAAATTAAAAAAATAAATAAAAGATTAAAAAAAAACTTGTATCTCACAACCCTGCTATACTCATTTATTAGCACTAATAGGGGTTTTTTGGTTAATTCCTTAAAATTTTCTACATACAGTATCATATTATCTGTGAATAGAGATGGCTTTATTCTTTCTTTATAGTTGGTACAACTTTTCTTTCTTTCCTTGCCTCCAGAACAATCTTTAATAGAAGTGGTAATAGTGGACATCTTTGTCTTGTCCCTGATCTTTGGAGAAAAGTTTTTAGTCTTTCACCATTACATATAACGTTGACTGTGGTGTTATATACAGGCCCTTTTATCACCTTGCAGAAGTTCCTATCTGTTTCCAATTTATTGAGTGTTTTTATCATTAAAGGATGTTAGATTCTGGCAATTGTCTTTCTGTATCTATTAGAAAGATCATGTTTGGGCCCTTAATGCAATTAATGTGGAGTATTGCATTGGTTGCTTTGTGTTGAACCAAACTTGCATTCCTGAAGTAAATCAGACTTGGTCATTCGTGTTTAATTCTTTTTATACATTGCCAAGTTGTTAGTCATATTTTATTGAGGATTTTTGTGTCTATATTCATAGAACATCAGTCTTTAGATTTCTTTTCTGATGGTGGTTTTGTATGTTTTTAGAATGAGGATAATACTGAATTCATAGAATGAGTTGGAAATTTTTCCTTCTTTTTTCATTTTGAGAAATATTTATGAAAAATTTGTATTAACTCTTTTGTGTTTGGAGAAATGCACCAGTCAAGCCATCTGGGCCTGGTCTTTTTTTGTGTGTGGGTAGGGTTTTTTTTAAGTGACTAATTCAATTTCTATATTTGTTGTAGAACCACTCAGATGTTCTATTCCAACTTGGTTCAGCTTCAGTAATTAGGGTCTTTCTAAGAATTTGCCCACTTCAACTAAGTTTTCTAATTGTGCACATATGGTTATTGATAATGTTCCCTTATAATTCTTTTTCTGTAAGGCTAATAGTAAGGTTCCATCTTTAATTTCTGATTTTAGTTAATTTACATCTTCTTTTCTTCTTGATAGGTTTAGCTAAATTTGTTAATTTGTGTATCTTTTCAAAGTTGCAGGATTTGGTTTTGTTGATTTTCTCTATTGTTTTTCTATTCTCTATTCCATTTACTTTTGCTCTAATCCTGACTTCTTCCCTTCTTTTGGATTTAGTTTGCTCATCTTACTCTAAGTCTCTTAAAGTGAGATAAGACTAGCTTATTTATTGAAAATATTTTTTCAAGCTGGGTATTTATAACTATAAATTTTCCTGTAGGAACAGATTCAGCTGCATCCTGTCTGTTTTGATATGCTGCATTTTCATCTTCATCTTCATTTTTGTAATGACTCTGTTGACTTATTCTTTGACCCACTGGTTATTTAGAAATGTGTTATTCAGTTTCCACATATTATTACTTTCCCACATTTATTTGTAGCTTCATTCCTTGGTAGAGAACAGACTTTGTGTAAATGTTTTTAAATTTATTGAGGTTAATTTTGTGGCCTAACGTATGGTCTATCCTGAAGAATGTTTGAATATGCACTTGGGAATATGTCTATTTTAAGTATATTTTAAGTTCTCTATTTCCTTATTGATTTTCTGTCTAGTTTTTTCTACCCATTATTGAAAGGGGGCTATTAAAGTCTCTAGCTGCTGCTAGGTGCAGTGGCTTATGCCTATAGTCCCACATACTCAGAAGACTGGAGGATTGCTTGAACCCAAGGGTCTAAAATTGTAGGGAGCTATGATTATGTCACAGCGTTCTAGCCTAGCTGACACAGCAGTTTGTCTTTAAAATTTAATTAGGAAGATACATTTTCCTCTCTGACTCTATTTTTACTTCATATATTCATATATCCTAGATTTTTGTTGTTAGGTGTGTATATGTTATTGATTTTTATAACTTATAGATGAATTGACCCTTTAATCAATATGTAATGTACCTTTTCTCCTCTAATAATTTTTGACTTAATGTCTATTTTGTCTAATATAACCCCTCTTTTGGCTACTGTTTGCATGGAATATCTTCTTCTTCTACTCTCAACTCATTATTGTCTTTGGATCTAAAGTGTGTCTCTTGTAGACAACATATGGTTAGATCACATTTGCTTATCCATTATGCCAATTTCAGCATTTTTTAATTTTCTAAAAATTGTTAAGGTTTTTATTTTTATTTATTTATTTCTCTTTTTATTTATTGAGTCTCACTATGTCACCCTCAGTACAGTGGTGTGAAATCACAGCTCACAGCAACTTCAAACTCTTGGGCTTAAGCGATTCTCTTGCCTCAGCCTCCCAAGTAGCTGGGTCTACAGGTGCCCACCACAATGCCCAGTTATTTTTTTGTTGTAGTTGTCATTGTTGTTTGGCAGGCCCAGGCTAGATTTGAACCAACCAGCTCTGGTGTATGTGGCAGGCACCCTAGCCACTGAGCTATAGGTGCTGAGCCAGATTTTTATTTTTTAGAGAGATAGGGTCTCCATATATTGCTCAGGCTGGTCTGGAACTCCTGACCTCAAGCAGTCCTCCAACCTTGGCCTCCTAAATGCTGGAATTAGCAGGCATGAGCCAATACACCCAGCCCAATTTTGGAATTTTCTTTGGAGTATTTGATTCATTTTCATTTAGTACTTATTGATAAGATGAAATTTACATCTGCCATTTTGCTGTTTGTTTTCTATATGTCCTAATTTCTGTTTCTCTATTCCTCTATTATGTCCTTATTTTGTATTAAATAGATGTTTTCTAGTATGCTATTTAAATTCCTTTGGTCTCTCTCTATATCTCTATGTATATAACTGAATATATAGCAAAGGAATATGTATTCACACATATAATTTTTAATGCTTATCCTCAGATTTATACTTAATATCTTAATTTATAGCAGTCTAGTTTGGCATCATACTGTCTTGATTTTATTAGTTTTTAAAAATTTTTCTCCTATATAGCTCCATTTCCTCCTTCTCCTTTGTGCTATTATTATAAAAATTACATCTTTATCCATTATATGCCCATCAACAAAGATTAATAATTATTGTTTTATTCAATAATAGTATTAAAAAGTGCAAACAAAAAATGCATTGATAATATCTTTCATATTTACCTTGAAGTTATGTGGCAAGCAGTTGTTACTCATCAACAAACATTAATTGTGCAATGGGTAGGGTGACTGACTATTCTAGTTTACCTGAGACTTTCCAGTTTTCATCCTGAAAGTCTTGCATTTTAGAATTTTTCATCCTGATGCTTGCTCTTGTAGCACAAAAGTTGCCATAGAGAACATTTCTATGCTGCTGGGTTTGGGGTTAGAATATTCTTCCTTTTCCAGTTGCTTGAGATGATTCATTAAGTTATTGGCTTCCTCTCTTTCTGTTTTCTTGATGAAGGCTTCCAATGCTATAAATTTCCCTCTTTGGACTACCTTTGCAGTATCCCACAGGTTTTATAATTTGTGTCTTCATTATCATTTTGTTCCAAAAATTTGTTGATTTCCTTCTTAATCTTGTCTTTGACCTAGCTATCATTCAGCCTATGATTATTTAGTTTCCATGACTTTGTTTGAATATAAAGATTTCTGTGCTATTGATTTCAACTTTTATTCCTTAGTTGTCTGAGAAGATACAAGGAATAATTTCCATTCTTTTAAATTTGCTGAGGTTAGACTTGTTCCCTAAGATATGATCAATTTTGGAGGATGATCCATGGGCTGATGAGAAGTATGTATATTCAGTTTCATTAGGATGAAATGATCTGTAGAGGTCTGTTAAGTCCATTAGTTCTAGGGTCAGGTTTAAGTCTAATATTTCTTTGTTCAATTTCTTCTTGGAGGACCTATACAAAACTGTCAAATGAGGTGTTAAAACTCCAACTATTATAGTTCAGGAAGATATCAAGTTGTTCATATCCATTAGGGTCTGCTTTATGAATTGAAGAGCATTATGGTAGGGTGCATAAATGTTAATTATCGAAATCTCTTCATGTTGCATATTTCCCTTGACAAATATGTAGTGACCATCCTTCTCTTTCTTTATCTTTGTTGGTTTAAAGCAACTAAGATTACAACTGCTGCTTTTTTCTGGTTTCCATTTGCCTGTATTATAGATGTCCATCCCTCCACCCAGAGTCTATTTTTATCCCTGAAGGTAAGATGAAATTCTTGTGTGCAGCAGATATCTGGTGTGAGTTTATGTATACAGTCAGCCAACCTGTGCTGCTTTAGAGGACAATTTAAACCCATTCGCATTAATTGAGAGAATTGATAAACCTGGTTGTTTTAGCTTCTTTTGCTAAACATGTGTGTGTACTAACCACATGTCATGTTTTCCAGATGTCCAATGGATGTTTTTAATCCTTTCACCACTATGGAAGTTGGGTTCTGTTCAAAAATTTCTGGATGAGTTTACTTCAGTGGTAGAGCATTGTGCTGGTCATTGTGGAGGATGGGTCTGAGAATATCCTGGAAAGCTGGCTTAGTTATGGCAAATTTCTTCAACATGTATGTCATTAAAGTATTTGATCTCTCCATCACAAATGAAACTCAGTTTAGCTGGATACAGGATCCTGGGCTGAAAGTTGTTTTATTTTAGGATATTGAAGGTCATTGACCATTGTCTTCTGGCTTAAAACATTTTGGCTAAGAGATCTGGAGTCATTCTGATATTTCTCCCTTTGTAAGTGATGCTTTTCTTACCTCTGGCTGCTTGCAGAATTTTCTCCTTTATCTTAACTTTGGCAAAGTTAATCACACCATGTTTTCATCTATTTTCCATTTATCCTATCTATTTTTTGTTCCATTTTTCCTCTTTTTTCAGCCTTCAATTAGATTACTTTTATTACATCTTTAATATTAACCTATTAATGACTACTATTTGCATTATTTTTAAGTAGTAGTTCTAGGGTTTAAAATACATACATTTAACTTAAACTGTATAGTCAAACATTTTAACTACTTCATGTATATTGTAACATATTGTGTGTATATATGTATTTATACATATGCACACATGTATTATGGATATTGTAACAATGATGCTCAATTTTCTTTTGGTTTATATAGTTTCTGATCAGAAGTATGTTGTCAATCTTATCTGATTTGTAATGTATTTTTCTGTGGCTTCTTCTAAGATTTTCTCTTTATCACTAATTTTCACCAATTTGACTATAATGTGTCTTACTATAGTTTTCTTTATATTCATTCTGAGATTCAATCAATTTTTTGGATTGAGTTTATGAATTTTATCAAATTTTTTTTCTGTTTTTTTTCACCCATTTTTTCACACGACTCCAATGACGTGTACTATACACCATTATGTGCTTTGTTCATTCTGTTCTAAGACCTTTTTCTCTTTATGTGTTTCTTTTTGGGTAATTATATTGATATGACTTCAGGTTCAATCATCTTTTTATAATGTAAAAATTGGCTTTTCCAAATTCTATCCCTGTCTCCTTCCCTCAACAAGATGACAAGGCTGTGTTTAGTTTCTTCCTTCCTGTACTTCAGCATGGAAACTGCATGTAGGCAGCAAACCAGGATTATAGAGCTCACTTCATTTGTTTCTCTTTTTTCAGAGATTTCAGTCAAATACTCTCTCTGGCTTCTTATTATAAATCATTATATCACATAGTTTGTCTTCTTTTTTAGTTGCTTGAGGTGGGGGAGAGTATATTCAACATCTGTTATCCCATTATGACTAGAAGCAAGAGTCCAGTTTTGCCTGGTTTTGAACTTTATAGAAATGAACTTATGTGCTATGTTTTCTTTTTTCTTTGGATTCTTTTGCTAAACATTCTGTTTGTGTATTAACTACATCATTTCAAGCACTGGCAACTCATTTTCACTGCATTTTTTTATCTTATAGTTCAACAGATTTTATTGGTCTCTTGCTACGGGTGCTAGGAACTATGCCAAGTTCTAAGGATACAAGTTTTATCAAGATAGGCACAGTTCACACTCCTGAGAAGAGCGTAATCTATAGTGCAGAATTTAGCAAACTACATATTTCACAGGCTAAAACCCAGCCTTCTGCCAGTTTATTAAATAACCATTTATTTGTGTATTGTCTAAGACTGCTTTCACATTACAGCAACAGAGCTGAGTAGTTGTGGCAGAAACCATATGGCCTAGAAAGTCAAATGTATTTACTATCTGGCTCTTTATAGAATATTTTGCTATCCCTGATCTAGTGGTTAATATTAATAACTTCTTACTATAATAGAGTACAAATGTAGATCTTTTGTCTTAGAAAGAATGACTTACTTAAAATTCTTGTAATTTAAACCCAGATTTGTCCAGTTGAGTGCTGATAAAAATGTTTAACATTCAGCTCTCAAAACATGTATGTTTATTATATACTGTTTCCTTATTATGTATTATAAAAGATATGAATATCATAATTTGCAAATACTAATAAGCATACTATTTTTTTAATGGCATTATACAACTTTGTGAATACACTAAAAAACATCATTAATTTTCCAGGTCTGGAGTGGAGGCAATAAAGAGTGGAAATAAGGAATAACTACTAATATTTTTTTTATGGGACATTAAAGATATTCTAAAATTAGATGGTGGTGGTGGTTGCACAACTCTGTGAATACACTAAAAACATTACTGAATAGCTTTATACACAGGCAGTCAAATTTTGGTCTCTGTGGATTTGACCATTTCAAACATTTAACATAATGGAATCAAACAACACGTAGTCTTTTGTGACTGACAATATTCATTGTTGTGAAACTTACTTAGAACCATTAGTTCTTAGAATTATTAGTTCAGAACAATAAATCACATATTTCTCTAATTTGCCCAAGGTTATTCTGAAATTCACCCCCAACTAAAAGATTCAGACTCAGTGTCCATGACAGTGCAACAATATAATCTTTGGAGGTTATTTTAAAATTGTAACCTAAAATATAATATACATTGATAATGTGGATGTTATATCTCTTGATGTGAATTCCTAACTTCTTTATAAGAATTTGATGATTACATTGAAGGTGCTGGTCCCTGTGCCAAATGATATGAAGGAAACAGAGTCATGAAAGGCATGCCCTCCTCCCTTTCCATTTTCACTTCCAACACCCAAGTCCAGGCCCTGGACACTCACATCAGGAAGTTGGCAATTGCCTTCCAACTCAGGTATCTAACACCACTTCTCAACTCCCCTCATCTTACCCTGCATGCTGTCGGGTCAACATTCCTAAAACACAACTTTTCATTACATCACTTCCATGTTCAGAAACATTAACAGATTCCTATTTCAACAAAATACAAACTCCTTAGCTTGACATTCCAAGTTCTCAATTGTGAAGCTCCTTTCCAATCTTAGTCTCCCACTACACATATAGTCACTCCAACTAGTCCTTGTCCACAAATATGTCTTTGAAATTGTGTCTGTTATCCTTTTGATCATGCCATTCTCCTTGCCTGGAATGCAATACTCTGCAACCAAAGGACCCTCCCCATCCTTCTAAGTCAAAGCTTTGTTCAAGCTTACCCGTCTTATCTGGCCAGCCTATAGGGATCTCTCTAGCTTCTGGTTGCAAATCATTTGACCTGTTCATGCTGTGATTAGTGGTATGTATGGCAGAAGTGGTATGCACTATTAACTATATCAGTTGTTTCAGTCAAGACTCTGTTAGAAATGTGACTCAAGCAAGCTTTGACACATACACAAAAGGATATTTATTGAAAGAAAACTGGGGTAACTTACATCATTATAATCCAATGGCACCGTCAGCAGTACAGCTGGATTTCAAGGCAAATAGAACCAGCATTCTCTGAACACTTCTCTGTGTCTCACCTCTGCTTCTCATTCCCTGACTTTTGTTTCCTGTCAAAACAGACAGCTTCCTCCCTGGGTGGGAAATAGGGCATCTGATAACTGTTGACTATCTCAACTAGTGATGCCTCCTTCACCCAGACTAGAAAGAAACTTATTTCTTTATAAGTATACTTTCAACTAGAAAACTCCTAGGAAAGAATTCAAACTGGCCTGACAACAGTTAGGTACCCAATCCTGAATCATTCAGCTGTAGCCAAAAGGGCACTGTTATTTACCATGTATGTACTCCTGAGAAACTGACTCCTGTATACCAAGGGCTGTTCCCAGAGTAAAAGGAAAATGTATGAATAAGACAATAATACCAAGAGGTGAGTCATACATCCTGTCACTTAGCTGCCTAGAATAAAATGGGTGTATATACAAGTACACATACCCCCTGTTTTCAAGGTGCCAGAGTGCTGTCCCTGGGACACCATTTGTCAATCCTTTGGACTAGTATCCCTGAAGTAAGGAGTTTAGATTTCTGAAGGCATAGCCACTATTGCACACCTCTGTTTCCTTAAGCTCTGCACCCCCACTCCTACAGGTTCTTAGGACTTCATCCAGTGAGCCTTACTGGGCTCATGGCTATCTCTAGTCCCATGCTGTCCTGGGCTGGTGGATAACCTCCATTTTATCCCCAGGTCTGCTCCCAAGCTGCCCATATGCCATTAAACTTATCTGGATGCACTAAATTAAAGGGTTGCCTTTCTCTCTAGCTCCAAGTTTAGTACAGCTACTGGAAAGCCCCTGCAGAAGACCAGATAAAGGAGAAGGAGTAAAATCACAGCATCTATTCCCCAACTCCCTTCCTGTGGAGTTGCCATGGGCTAATGGCACCCATTGACTGAAGGCCACAGTTCTCTGCCCACAAAGCCTTTCTCTGCAAGTTCTGCCAACCTCTCATAGTTTTTTTTCCATTTCTCAATTCTTGTTTGGGGTCTTGACAACATGTAACAAAGGTAAAATAATATAGGTAGCTTTTAGAAATTTAGCTCAATATGCTAAGGGAATTAAAGATTCTAAGCATATTTCATCAGAATTGTGAAAAGAGGAGGTTCATGCTGACAATGTCAAAGGGCTACTTGTCCTATAGTTCTACTAAAGGGTCTGGTGAGCTCACCCATGCCCCACACTCACTGACCACCACCACCCACTTCATTCTCTTCCAGTGGAACTGAGGGGACTCATCAGTGGCTGAGGAGGTGGGATCCTGGAGCCAAGGAATTAAATGGGAGTGCTGGGTAAGGGAGAAGCACATTCTAAGGATGAGGATGGTTTCCCCAATATACTGCAAAAGGAATGAACATTGGAGTCCACCCACTAGACCAAATATATAGGACTTGAGACTATAAAGGAGTCTGGGATGAATTGGAAAGAACAGGAACCACTCACAAATCCTCCCTTTCACCATGGACCAGGAATGGATTCAAGCATGAAACCCAAAGCTAGTGTAAAAGACTCTTTTTTAAATATTCTTTTGGACTTTGCGGTATGGTTTCATTGCTAGGGGTTATGGTTCTTTTATAATGTAGTGCTTCATTTTTCCCTTCTCTCTTCCATTGTGAAGGATCTAGTCCACAGTTAAGTTCCTCTGAGTCCAGAGTCAGTGAACTCACTTGCTAGAGCTATAACCACTGAGCTTCTAGACAGGCAGACTATCCCCAACTCTCTTGCCTGCTTAAGCCATTAAAAAAGTCCATAGTTAAGAGGATTTTTTAAATTTAATCTTTTTAAATTTTGTTTCATTTCAACTGAATGTGACTAGAGTCATTACAGTGGTAAGACGCAGGCCCACAGTATAACTAAAAATACAGTCACATTTTTCTCTTTAAGGACCACTTCACCAGGTGGAATAAAAGAAAAAATTAACAAACTAACAGGTTATAGGAGTGGCACTTTCTTGAAAACCAGAAGAGCATATATTCGTTTTCTGTTGCTGCGGCAACAAACTACCACCAATTTAGTGGCTTAACACAACACACATTTATTATCTTACAGCTCTGTTGTTCAGAAAGGTCACAGTTCTGTAAAATGGACTTGGTTGTTTTCTTCCCTCCTGAACCCAAGGCCAAAATCAAGCTTCCAGGCAACCCTTCCTCTTCTGGGCAGGCTCTGCAAATGAACGTGCCACCAGGCCCGTTCATAACGATTGCAGAATTCAGCTGCTTTTGGTTATAGGACTGAGGTCTCCATTTCCATTCTGGCTGTCAGCCAGAGGTTGTTCTCAGTACCTGGAGGAATTACTTTCAACCAGTGTGCCATGGTGTGCTGTGAGAGGATCTTAGCCATGCCATGAAAATTTTTAACAATCATTAGTTAAATTATTTTCAAAAGTAGTTCAAAGCACAGTAAATACATTCACTTTTTATTCTTTTTCTGATCAACACAATTTAAGTGTGCAATGGACATTTAACTATAGTTTCAAGTGTGCTGTGTGATTAAAAAAAGATTGAAAAACACTATCCTAGAGCCTTGATCATGGATGACTCTCTTCCTCTCTAAAGCCAACAACAGTGAGTAAAGTACTTCTCATGCTAAAAACACCTCTGTCTTCTCTTTTTCCCACATTCCTCTGTCTCCAGCTGGGGGAAGTCCACTGCTTTTTAAAGCCTTCTGGGATTTGATTGGTCCTACCTGAATAATCAAGGATGACCTCCCTACTTTTAAGGTCCATAACTTTAATTATGCTTCGAAGTCCCTTTTACCATGTTATGTAACATATTCAGTTTCTAGGGATTGGGACATGGACATTCTTGGAGGCCATGCTGCCTTCTACAGAAAACACTGAAGCCAGATTATTACCAATTACAGAGAGGGGATTAGCCTAATACCAAGTGATACCACCTTTATGTGTGATTTATTTTTAGTTATCTTGTTAAATCCAGTCTACTTGGAAAATGTTATAGAAATAAATGTTAATTTCAACATATGTTTTCTAAGTATATATGTAAATATATAATATACATGTAGAATATATATATATGAAAAATATCTACTATATAACCAAGTTAGCAAAGCCTGTCCTCCTAATAAACATAATCAATCAATTACATTGGGCGCATACTGTCAGAAAAATTACTCCAGCTTGACTTTATATCCAAATAAATGTGATCACACTTTTAACTTTATAATACATAACAAAAAATTACTAGAAGTTGTCAAGATTAAAATTATATAGTTATATATCATAAAATAATCATTACATAATTATGGATTTTTATAAGTTATAAAATTAAGAATATTTGCTGTTTTTCATTAATTATCCTGTAATAGAATAACATTTCATTTGTAGCTAAAACTCTTAAGTGTTTTATAAAAGGAGGCTTAAGGCAAAGGATTGTTTTGTCACATGGGTATACCGTGTGTACTAAAGCAGATGTTTGGCTTTGGGGAATGCCATGAAGGGTGCTACTTTGATGCTACGGTAGCTGCCAAGTATGTGCTCAGGCAAGCTATCTTAAAGCATGGAACAGAAAGGTTCGCCAACCACATTAGAACACTTGGATCACTCACCTTGTTTAATCAATTTAAAATATAGCCAGAAGCAAGGCAAAGAGATGGGATAAGTTAACACACTTAGGGTAGGCTGGTGAAACCAAGCTTGACTTCTCCATCAGACATGGCAGACATAGTTCCTATGGCCCCCACACTTTTAGGATCCCATACATTCTTTTCATTTTCGTTTAAAATCAGAAGGAAATAAAAAAGTAATCCAGGTTGGATTATATTTTCCTTTATACTAATACATTAGGAAAATTTAATATTTCTTCATGGAGGAGGGCCCCAGGAAGGCTAACGTGCCAGGGACCCAGGCAAGATGTCCTATAGCCCAGAACAGACAAACCACACTGCTCAAATCTTGGGGGTCATGGTGTTCAAAGACTGTCTTTTCTGCATCAATTTCATCCACTGACAGTGGCAATCTGAAGGCCAGTACTGAGGTTTGAACAGGAGGGTTAGCAAACAGCAAGCACCCAGTATTTGTACATGGAATCAATACAAACAACAACTTTTTATCTGAGAGGCTCAGGGTCAGGTATGCCCACCCATAGATATCACTTGGGAATTAACCGGCTCGACAACTTTGGTTTTGACTGATTTCTTAGCAGAGCATATATGGGACCAGAATACAACCAGACTGGGAGTCACCAGTAGATGGCTAATTTAAGGATGATTTACTTGTCACCCCAGTATAAACATCATTGTATGTTATGACTTCATCTTTCCATGTCTTTGTATCTGTAAGTAACATTCTTGCCCATTCCATCATACTTTCCATTTCTTTCTTTCTTTTTTTTTTTAAATCAGAGTCTCACTATGTTGCCCTCAGTAGAGTGCCATGGCACACAGCTCACAGCAACCTCAAACTCTTGGGCTTAAGTGATCCTCTTGTCTCAGCCTCCTGAGTAGCTGGGACTATAGGCGCCCACCACAATGCGTGGTTATTTTTTGTTGTAGTTGTCATTGTTGTTTAGCTAGCCCAGGCTGGGTTCGAACCCACCAATCTCAGTGTATGTGGCCGATGCTGTAATCACTATGCTATAGGTGCCAAGCCCATTTATTTCTTATCTCCAACACATCTTACAGGTTTCCTACTATCTATACATATTTAACATACTTATGGATTCTGCCTGTGTCTCACAACTATTTGCTTGGCCATTATCTATCCTAAGCATGTCCTATGAATGTTGCCACTATCTCATTCATAAGCCACCAGCTTTCTCACTATACTTAACAATCCTTATGAGTTCTATGCCTCCCATTTGTTTTCTCATCTCTTCTAGTAGAATTGAATGTTTTCTAATAATATACCAAACTTAAATTATAGGAAAAATTAAATAATAATACTACTACATAAGATTAAGAAATAGCAGCACTGACACCACAGCCATGTCTCTCAAGATAGGTGACATCTCTCAGGAGGACACTGTGGTCCCTGAGCCACACAGTGTTCTTGTAGCTTCACGCATGGCACGTGTTTTGGAACCTAGGACAAATGCCATGACACTCAAGAGGGATCGTTCCTGCTGTGTTGACACTCCTGCTGTCAAGGTCATCGCTGAGATCTGAGTTTTCATGTGTCTGCCTCCTGAGGGCACATGTTACCACATGGTGCACACAGTTACTCACTGCTGCAGATGCTGACGCTCTGGGAGCTTGTCAAAAACTGCTGTAAATTTTTGGAAAATTTTTGAAGAACCATCCAAAGACAGGTAAATACAACTTTACTGCACTACATCTTATGCTAGTATTTTTTTTTATATTACTCCTCTACTAGTTATGCTGTTGTGCTGTCAAAAGAAAATTCCAAAATTATTATTATCAGCTGTGGGTTTGACTTTGTGCATGTTCCAGTTTGGGAGCATTGGGCAAGACCCCTTGCACTAGGACTAACCATATCTAGGGGAAATCTTTTTTAGGTGAAATCAACATGCCTCAAGATACAAGTCCCAAGACACCTCAAACTCTAAGTTTACATGAAATGACTGACCTGTTAGAGACAGATAACAGCATAGAAGCAAGTGCGATAGTGATACAACTACCTGAAAATGCGATAGCACCTGTTTCTGATGAGGACTCAGGAGACGAAGAAGGTGGAACAATTATTCTTTTCCATATTCTTTGTTGCGCTCACCTGCATATCTTATTCAGGATGGCTATGATAATGAATCTGACTCGAATGATCCCTCATGTGCACCTGAGGATGAATCTCTAGACGATGAAGTTCCATCAATGTCTACTGAGCAGCCACCTCCTCCATCAAAGAAAAAGAAAATGACAAAAATTGTTCACAAATGAAAAAGCTGACCTCACTGCACAGCCCGTAACAGGTGGCGTTATGGAATCACCAACCAATTTCTTCACTGAAATGAGAACACTCCCAGAAATTCTTGAAATTTTTCTTGATAACTCGAACTCATTGCCAAGTACTCCAACTCATACACTGCAAGTAAGGGTGTAAATCTTGGCTTGACTAGCTCCAAATTCAAATGTTTTCTGGGGATTGTTTTTCAGAGTGGTTACTGAAAGGTGTACATTCTGGGAACAAAGAACAGATGTACATAACAGACTTGTTGGTGCAGCCATGAGATGTGACCTCTTTGAAACTATATTTTCTAATTTGCTTGTTGCTGACAGTGCAAATTTGGACCCAATGGACAAGTTTTCCAAGTCCCAACCTCTTACAAACACACTCAATGAGAGATGTATAAAATTTGTTCCAAATGAAACTTATTTCAGTTTTGATGAATGCATTGTTCTGTATTTTGGTCATCACAGGTGCAAACAATGTATTAGAGGAAAGCGCCTTGGTTTGGCTGTAAGTATTGATGTGGTGCAATACATCTAGGCTACCTTAGCTGGTTTCAGCAACATCAGGGTAAAAACCTAAATACTAAACATGAGGAATATAGTGTTGGTACATCACTTGTCCTTCAGTTTAGTGAGGCACACGCTGGACAATACTATTTTGTATTTGACAGCTTTTTCACCAGTAGTGCACAGCTTGGTAAGCTCAGTTCAATGAGACATCAGGTGCAGATACAGGTACAGTGACAAAGGATTGCACTGACAAATCTCCATTGGAAGCAGATGTTGCTCTGAAGAAAAAAGAATGAGGTACATTGTATTACTGAATTGATGGCAAAGACAATATTGTCTGCAGATGGAATGATAACAGTGTCGTCACTGTTGCCTCATCTGGTCCTAGTATCAATCCCCTGTGCCTTGTCAATCATTATTCCCTGAAACTGAAAAAGAAGATCCAAGTTCAGCAGCCAAATATAATCAAAGTGTATAACCATTTCATGGGAGGCATACACAGAGCTGATGACAGCATTGGTAAATATCAGCCATCAATCCATGGAAAAGATGTACTATTCAAGCTCTCTTCTGTTGTTTTGAAATGGTCTTACAAAATGCTTGGCAACTTCATAAATCACATGATAAAAAGCCAATGGATTTTCTGGAGTTTCATCAACGTGTAGTATGCCATCATCTGGAGACCCATGGTCATCCTCCAGAACCTGGCTGAAGAGGAAGACCTTCTCAGAAGTGTAAGATTGACTCATGTTATGATGGCATGAATTAAATGCTAGTCAAACAGGGAAAGCAAAGGGAGCAGTGGGCTGAATGTTGTAAGAACACGGCTCTTTGATGTGAAAAATTTGGTGTTGACTGCTATTCAGTAGAATATCCACCTCCCGAGATTAGAAACATGATTGTATACATTACATACATACAATGAAAGCTCTGCCTAGTGCTCCATTTGTGGAATACCATATAACTCAACAATGAAATACAATAAAAAAATGCTTTTCTCTTCAAATTCTTGTTTCTTGAATTTTTCTAGGCAACCTGCATGAATTTCATGCAATAAAAAATTCAAAAGTTTCAACCTTGGGCATAAATAGGTTAAGCACAGTAGAAATGAAAATGGTTATACCAACAAATTCCTCTTTTGTTTCCAGAAAGGCACCTCAAGAACCTGTTGATTTGCATGGGGCAATGCATGCACCTTCAGCTCCAACGTATCCTGACTTTTCAAGCCTTCACCCCACTGCTCCACCTCTCCTCCTCCTAATGATGACAATTGTGGTCTAGGAGCAAATATTTGAAGCCAAACCCTATGACACAACATCAACTCCTGGAGTAGTGAAGTTCGAGTATCCACCAATCTCGTCTCAAGCCACTGTGAAGCTTTCTTGTGTAGTTAAAATGGCAGACTTTACTTCAGAACAGCTTGCTGTAACTGTCAAATGCTGCAAGACTCTAGAAACATATACATTGTGGGGAGTATTTCAGGAATGCTTCTTTCATATAGGCCCACTTTATATAAACCTGGGTGGACAATGATTTAGAATTATGCACCTGATCCTTGCTCTGCATGGTGCTATTGAGGTAATGGTCCCAATATTTGGGCCATGGCAAGGTAACATTACAAGCCTGAGTTTTTTCTCTGTTTGGAAGATGCACAGGTCAAAATTACATTTAGCCACCACCCACCACACCTATACTTCCCCTTTGATGACTGCAGTACATATAGGCAAAGTGACATAGAGAGAGGGAATTGTATATTAGGTTCTAGAACTTTGATCTAGTTTGTAACCCCATGGTAATCCCAAGAGTATACAACCAAAGGCTGATTGATTAATCACCCAAACCATATTAAGTTTGATGACCTGCACCTGTCATTCTCAATAGCAATCTAGGATTTCCAATACATAAAAAATGTGCTCATCATCCCTACTCATCAAAGAAATGTAAATCAAAACAACCTTGAAGCATCTCCTAATCCAAGGGAGAACAGCCCATATCAAAAAGTCCCAAAGCCACAGATGCTGGTGTGCACACAAAGAAAAAGGAATATTTTTACACAGCTGGTGAGATTCCAAATTAGTACAGTGCTTTTTGGAAAGTAGTATAAAGAGTCCTCAAAGAGGTAAAAGTAGACTTTCCATTTGATCTTGCAATCCCATTACTAGGTATTTACCCAGAAAAAGAAACATCATTTCACCATAAGGACATTTGCATGCAAATTTTTATGCCATCAATTCACAATGGCAAAGATGTGGAAACAACCCAAGTGCTGATCAACCCATGGACAGATCGATGAACTGTGGTGTATTTATTCCATGGAATACTATTTAGCCATAAAAAAGATAGAGACTTTACATCTTTTTTTTTTTTTTTGGTGATTTTATAATTTTATTTGATGTGTCTGACAATCACCAGTTAGTTCTCACCCACATTGACTCTCTATAGATTTTTGAAAGTGGTAATAGATACATAGGTAACCAAAGTATAGAGCATGTTTGGTGAATCTTCATTTTCATTGCATTTTCTAGATAACCACACACAGATACGGTATGGGACATTCCTTATGCCTTTGGCCCAGACTGCTTTGTTAAGCCTGGTATCAGTGTTCACATCTGGAGTTCCCATTTCTTTCATGGCAAATTTCTGGATCTCTTTGAGTGCCCGAGGGGCACACTTCTTGAAGCCCACTCCATGGATGGGCTTGTGAATATTGATAGTGTATGCTCAAGTCACCACCTCGTTGATGGCAGACCAGCCCTTCTTCTTCTCACCACCCTTCTTTGCGGGAGCCATTCGACAGGGCCCCAAGACTTTACATCTTTTGTATGCATTTATCTGGATAGAGTTAAAGAATGTTCTCCTTAGGAAAGTATCTCAAGAATGGAAAAGCAAGCACCCTACTACACAATATTAATTTAAAACTAGTAGATGAACAACTACAGGCCCATATGAGGGAAAAACATAATTAAATTCAAGTAGTAGTGGTATGGAGAGAAGAAGGGGGCTTGGTAAGTTCCCACCTAGCAAGTACAACATAGGGATACATGGCACACCTCCTGGGCGGAGAAGAACTCAGCTACAACTTGGATGCTACCTAACAAATGCAAACAATGTAACCCAATCATATGTACTCTTATATTAATCAGAAATGAAAAAAACAAAAGAACCTAGAGTTTTAAGATGACACATTTCAAATTAATTCTAAGTGAGAAAAACCTCTACATAATATATCAGTTGAATCTCCCCAGGTGAAGACAGAAACTTCACAGCAATACATTATTGCCTCAATATTCCCATTGCTTGATGGGTCCATTCTCACACATACAATGATCAGTTTGTTTCAAAGTCTCTTTACACCACAATCTCTGACTGACATGACACCTTTCATTGAACATATTACTGGTGAACAGAAGATAGTTGGGATGGTCAGTGGACAAACAACTCTCTGCTGGCCTTGTGAGACCACCAAAGTACAGTTTGCTACATGGATAAATAACACAGTATATCCACCTGTCACCCTCAATAACAGAACATTTTAGTACCAATAATATACAAGAATATTGTTCTCTGCATCATCAATTGTAGGAACATTGTATGTTTTGATCGATTCTTCTTTAGGGAGCTACCTGGGTACTACTGGTTCATCAGTTTATCCTAAGCCCATATATTTATATAGAAATCAAGAAAATTAAGTTAGAGTCGCAAGATCTTGGCATCCTTCATGATATAAGAACTCATACACACTTCACTGCTCCACTAGCACTTGCAATTGGTTCAGACATTGATGTTGAGGCTATTAAGTGTGAAGTCCTTGGACAAACTGATACTCTGTCCTCATATCATTCTTTTCGTGCAGAATTTATTTTTTCTCTAGTACCTTGGACTGCTTTTAAGGATTTGTATCTCCAATTGTCTCATCTCAGTGGTGCAATTTTCCTTGTCTTCTCCATAATAAAGATTGTGGGAAAATTATACATGTATATTACCAAGGGAAGAGTCTCTCACCCAAAGTTTGCCAGTAATTAAAGAAAAAAGGAAAGAAATAGCTCCATTAATTTCATTAGATATTCTAATCAAATCTATTTAGAGAAGATTATATACCACCAAAACCTATGTGGTTCATCAACTTTTCGTCATGCTTTTATTTTGTATCAAGAAGGTAAAAAATATTAAACTCTTAAAAGGCAAGATAATTAACATTGTAATTTAAATATATATTCAAATATATATTCATTGTTATGATTGAAAAGTGTATTTAAACTAAAAAGAATCAGAAAAAATTTTTTTATGTGTAGGCTTTATCCAAGGTGACATGAAAATGTGATAGTCCCTAAACTATTACAACTACATTGTTAATATTAACCTATTCTACTGCAGCTGCTCACAGGCAATTTTTTTCAAGTAATGATTTATCCTGGGGATAAGCATTGAGAACTAGAAAGAATCACTTATGAGAAACATATTGGGAGGAGAGGAAATGTAGCTTTATTTCTAACAATACTCTGCGTTTTACCTTCATTAAACCCCTAAGAGCTCTGCATTTTTTTTGATACTAGTGAGAGATGAAACAATGTGTCATTAAATGAAAGGCAGACCCGTGGTTCCCTTTATCACTTTAGGACACACCAACAAAGGCCAAACTTTCTCCTGGTCTAATACCTTATCTTTAAAGGAAATATGTACAGGAAAGAAAAAAGGAAAAGAAGATTTCAAGAGTTCTTCATTTAATTTATTTGAAGACTCTTTCTTCAAGTCAGTATCTCAAATTATCTGTGCCCTGGGGAATCTCATAACACAGAGCAATGGATTGCAGTAAGAACTGGGGAAGTAAGATGCTTGCTTTTCTCAAATGAAGTGGGAGCTGGGCTCTGGAAAGGGAAAAATAGGAAAGAACAACCCTATGGTGCCAAGAAAGAAGATCCCAAGGGTCTGAGCATGCCAGTTTGAAAGTTCTAGTCCTTACCATGCAATTCAACTGACAAGTGTCTATCAACGACATCATGGTAAAATGTTTTAATCTTACAACATTTTAAGAAACTTAAGTCAAGGACCCCTTCTAATGTTCACACAATCTCCCATTGGGCTCCACACGTAATAAGGGCTGCACAATAGCTATATGTTGTTCACCCAGTTGTCTGTTCATTTGTTTGTTGGGGACCTGTTATAAATCAGCTACTGGGATGACAATCAATCCCAGGAACATTTCCTGTCACATATTCTGTGATGGACACTCTACTAGACACCAGAGACAAAATAATAAAACTGTTTCCTTGAAAAGTTAATTGATTAGCACCTGCTAGAGATACTTATAAACTAATTCCCACAGACTAATTCTCATTCATTATAAAGTCTTTTTGATTCTGGTCTCACTACCACCTTTATCCTTTGGTGGTAATGGAGAAAAGGCAAAAGGTAAACAATTGTTAGTTCACAGGACACACAAAAAGAAGGGATGAGCCAGATTTGTCTCATGGGTCATAGTTAACTGACCAGTGACTTAAGAAAATGCAGTAAAAGGAAAATAAGAATTTCTTCACAGCAGCAATGATTTGTACATGCTGATATGCCATGATTAGTTTTATATCATCATCTGCAGAGACAGAAAAGAACAGCAACTGTGCTTTTTGGTTTATTCAAGAAGAAACCATTGACAGGGACATCATTTTTTTGAGCCATCTGTGCAGATCAGGGGTTGCACAGGAAAGCAGGACCATGTAGATAAATAAGGTAATGAGTCACTTGACTGTCCAGACATTTTTTATATCCCTAACACAAATCAGGCTCATTTCTCTTACTTGGTTGGCTGAAGAATGTCTACCGTCAAGAAAAATTAACCATTAAAAATGGTTTGCTCTAAAATTCTTTCTCTTTCTCTGACATGAAAGATTATCAGAAAGGATCCTAAAATTCTTTTGAACTGATTCTTTGAGTATGAAAAACGTGCATCTATGAATAACATGCTACTAACACTACATCTATACTCTTTGGTTTCCAACGTTATCCACTGGCTTCCTGTTACAAATAAGTCAATTACCACCCTTATTCTCCCGCTCTTACCAACATTTGAAGATTTTCTATCCCTACCTTGTTTTATTCAACACGGTTATATCAGTTCTTATAAAATTATGACTCTAAATGCTATTTATAAGTATAACATGCAGGAAACTACAACTTTATTTTTTTGTTGTTTGTTTCTTTGAGACAGAGTCTCACTCTGTGGCCCTGGGTAGAGTGCCATGTCATCATCATAGCTCACAGCAACCTCAATCTCTTGGGCTTAAGAGATCTTCCTGAATCATCTTCCCAAGTAGCTGGGACAATAGGCACTGACCACAATGCGTGGCTAATTTTTCCTTTATGGAACACATTTTCCTTTCACCTAGAGTCAATCATTGCCCTTTCCCTCCCTACCCTTAGTTCTGATTCTGCTTCAAATTTTCTGGCAGGGTTTTCAGTCTCCTTTCCTTCAGGCTCATCTTACTGGGGCAGCCTCCCAGACCTGCCTTCATCAGTGGTCCAGAATGCTTGGTCCACTCCATTCATCCCAGGGTGTCAAATGTCTCATTGCCATCTTCCATCTCTCAATCCCATACATGTGCTAGAGCAACCAATTCCAGCTGACACAAAACTTCACATTTTAAGGATTTGCACAACACATTTTTATTCCTTGTGTGTATCACACTTGGTTGTCACTGGGACCAGGCATATCTTTCATGTGCCATCCAAAATTGGCAGTGAAGGGAAATAGAGCTTGAGGCAGGTGTACGATATTGTCAGGGGATTACTAGGGGGCAGGCTTAGGGATGGCCCTCATTCTTCTGTCCACCCCTTGCTGGCCAAAACTCAGTCATTAGGTTCCCAAGCTGCCAAGAGGGATTGAGGTATGTGGTCTTCTTGTGTGCCAGGTATAGGAAGTGTCACTGGGGAACGTCTAGTGCCCAGTTGGCCTGTCTAGTCACCAAATCATTTCACTTTCTTTTCCCAGTGTGTACACAGAAGATAATCCAAGGACCCATTTATCACCAGGTAATAACACAATAGTCTCTATTGGTTCTGATCCTCTTGGTCCAGCAACCTATGGACCAAACATAAAAAGTAAAAGGATAGCATAAGAACAATTAATACTTTCTTCTCATCTCTTTTCACTATATTTTGCCATCCCATCTTAGTCACCTTTGGGTTCTATGCCATGTGTAGCACAATTCTTTGTTCATAGTTAAAACCCAATGAATATTTGTTTAACTGCACTGCATTGAGTTGTAAACTCTTAAAATCTATGTCAAGGAATGCTATTTCTGTGTCATTGACATAAAAAAACAAGTGAAATAATAGACAGATTTTTGAGGAATGATAATAATGATTATTGTTGTGTACTCACTGCCAGATGAGTAGTTAATTGCACTGATTAGTTGTCAGTACAGAATTGTGTGGAATAGTCTCAAGTTTATACTCAAAAGAGCTGAAAATCTGCCTCTGTGCAGACTTCCTATGACTGTTGTGGTTAAGCAGCACTCAATAGAAAAATTTCTGAAGTCCTCAAAAATTACTGCTCTCAAAATAGTTCCCTCTGGTCACCCCCCTCATGTGTCACCCCTCTGATGAAAGTGACATCAAGACACACTGTATACTTTCGGCTGTGGGCTAGAAGGGACAGAGAAGAAGCTGACCCTGTGAAAACCAGAGGCACTGACTTGGTCCTAGGTCAAGAAACCCTAAACAAGAGAAGATTAAGCTCAGGTAGCAGTTCAAACGCAGCCTCCAGGAGGATGTGATGAATTCAGGACAGACGTCAGCCAGAGTTACTACCTAACGCTGTCAGTCCTGTGAAATCAAACATGGGAAGAGGATTCCAGAGAGCATGACCCCCAGAATTCAGAAAGCCAGCAGTGTAGTTAATCTAGGTCACCTATTATTTGAAGAGGACTACCCTAGTGAGCACCGGGGGACAAAGAGAAAGGTCCACAATCCCAGAGGCATGAAAATATCTAATAAAGTTATCAGTTGATCAAGAAAGTCACAGACTTAGGGCAAGGTTCTAACCCCAGCAAAGAGAGATGGGGCAAAGAGCTCATCACAAATGCAGGCTGAGGCTGCCTTCAATGACCTCTGCCCTGGTCCTTGGGGTGTTTGAGAGGTCTCTACACAAAAGACTCACTCCCTCACTAAGTCCATGTGTTCCAATATTCCCTTCATTATCAGTTGCTTAAAATAAAACTAACAGTCCCAACTCCCTGCCTGCGTTAATTTGAGCCAAACTGGAAACATTCGCTGCAGGAATTTTCGACATCAACTGCCACCAAACCTGAATCGGCCAAACCAGTCTTTTAAACCAAAGGTGATTTGTTGGCAGGATGAGAGAAAAACAGACCTGAGTTCTCAGTCAAGAATTTTCAGTTTAAAAAGAAAAAAAAAGTTGTTATAAGTTTCATCTTATGGTTCCTGCAAAGTTTGGAACTACCAAGAAAGATGGCTTCATCCACGTCTTTTCTGGGTGCATATTACAGCGATTCCTCTGATTCCTAATTTTTTCTACTTTGAGGAGACAGGAACACATTCCCCATGCTTTTTCCATATCATCAAAGAGAGAGAGAGAGAGAAAAATTGACTCAACATGAAAGCAATTTAAAATACATATTGCATTAGTAATGAGAAATCTGACTAGCTCTAGAGAAAAAATGAACAAAATCCAGATTTTAGGAGTTGGGTTCAAAGTTAAAAGAAAGACTTTAAAGTCTAGAATTTGTGTGTTAGGAGCTGACTTCTTCCAGAAAGGTTCTTGAATGCCCTCCAGGCAGCAGCTCCCTCCAGCTTTAAATTACTCAACCATATATACCTGGCTCTGCATCTTAGGATTTTCTGGAAGACTGTGGCAGAGTTGGAGAAAGAACGCAGGATTTCTCACTTCCGAAACCCTGCTCATCTGTTTCTCCTGCCTCTGCCTCTGCAAAGAGGGAAGATGGCTCAAGCAGCACTTTATCAACTACGGAAGAATGAATTGTCAAAGAACCACCTCCCCTAAGTCCTTAACGATGCCTTACTATTCTTTGGAGAATATTCTTTTGAGACGTTGAAGATAGGGCCGCCAGCAAAAAACCAAAGAAAATGGTCTTCTTGTTGAGCTATGGCCCAGCAGAGCAATTTGTAGGAGGGGAAGAGACCTAACGGGGACCCTTAGCCTAAATGATTCTCCATCATTCACAAGGGAAGCTGTTGAGCGGTCCTTCATCTGGTTTGTCCAGGCTTCCTTGTAACTCTCCTAAAGTGAACTCGGAGGAGAAAGAAAATGCTCTTGGAGCAAAAGCCCTTGCCTGCTTTTGATTTGAATACAGATAATGAATAGAGATAGTGGTGTGAATTATCCGTATGGTATGAATACAGATAATGAAAGAGAGTTTCTAGATTCTTCTTGGGAAGTTTTAAGTGGAAGGTGTCAGAAAAGTTACTCAAGGCATAATTGGCTGGTGACTGCCCATCTTCCTTTACAGAGGAGCTCAATCAGATCCCTTTGATCCCTTATGCTGAGTCATTCCTGGGGAGAAAGAAGGCTCATCAAACATTGGGTTGGGCGCTCCAATGGAGAAAAAGGGAGCTGTATGTGTCCATAAGGAAGAGATAAAAACTATCATAGGGAAAAAAAATCCTTCCAGAGCCCAAAGCATCTTCTCCTGGCTTTAGAGAGGACAAGAACATCTTAAATGGCTCTTCCTCAGGATGCTCGGGCCTTGAAAAATATCATGCCATTGTCCCCCTCAGGTGAATTTTTGCCACTCCTTAAATATCTAGAGTTTAGATGGACGTTTTGTACCTAAAACTACCCCTGCCTTGGCATGTATTCCTAATAATGCTGGTGCAGCTAAAAGAAGAAAGCAAACTACATTAGTACGTTTGGAATGCAGATTTTCCATCAGGTTTGTACCCGGTTTAAATACAATCAGAAAACAGTTTTGTTTTCTCCCACCCATTCCTAGGACAGATTCCATTTTAGCCACTAAAAAAAATAGTTCCGTCCCCGGGAATTTAAAAATCTAGTCTACTCCCTTTTAAATCAAAATGTTAACCTTATATTCAGTTAAAACTTCCCTCTGTCCCCGGCTCGGTCTTGGGCATTTGGGGAGCAATCATTATCTGCTTCTCCCACCTCACCCCACCCACCACCTGCTTTGGGATTCTCCGAGCACAAGCAGAATGAGAGGAGATGGGTAAAGGAGTTTGCACCTCACTAGTACAGTTTGCAGTGTTCTCTTGGCTCTTTGAAGAGCCTCTGTTGTGTTGGGGGCTTTATTTTGTTAGGGGACAGTTATGGGTCTGTTGGAGACCACCGAGGGGACCATCTCCTGGGGTACCATCTCTTAGCCCCAGTGAGTCCCCTGATGGGGTGCTTGCACCCAGTCTGGTCTGCTCCTGCCCAGCAGTATGTCTCTGGGGACCCCGTCTTTCAGGACTTCCTGATCCTGGAACCTTTCACATGTTTTCCTGGTGCCTTGGGGGTATATTCTGACCCTTCAAAACACGCAGGTGCAGCCTGCTTGGGCACTACCTCAGGTCTTCTTCCCTTCTACTATGAGCTGCCCCCCAGCCAAGAATCCACCTTTAACTTCTCCAAGGGATACCTGTCAATCTTTCTAGTGAATTCTGTGCTCTACGGCAGCCTATGGCAAGCTACTGAGTTTCCAAACCCCAGAGGCACTCAGCTAGGGAATGTGACATGTTCTCCCCTTCAAGCAGACAACCCCGAAGTCTATGAGACATCATCATGGCTTTATTGCATCCTTTTGGTTTGGGTAGTGAGTGAGAGCACAAAGAAGCAACAGCCTATCTTCTTTCTCCTCCTGTCTGAGGAGGAGACCCACAACTGGCTTTAGTCACACAAATACCTTTCAAAGTCATTTACCCAATAAAATTCAGTCCTCCAACTCAGGAGATAGACTAGGATAGGTGTTCCAAGGACAAGTCTGGTTACTCCAGCAAAGTTCTGGAGGAATATCAAGAGGTTTTTGTTTTGGGGGGGGTACAGGTGTTTGCAGTTGTGTTTTGTGTGTGTCTGTTGTTTGCTTGTTTTTGTTTTTGTTTGTTTGTCTGTTTTGCCAAGCTAAATAACTTGACGGCTTTAGCTCATGTTACCCTGAGGAGAGAAGAGTCCCTTTTCATATGCCATTACACAGATTCCGCCTCTATGTGGACAAGAAAAGTCACAAGATGAAGCGATGGAGTGAAGTGTCTGTTTCCACAGTGATCCCCCCCTCTCTACTGGACTTCCCTTTGGCTGATGGCAAGGAGGCCTTGGCTCTGACCCTCTGCTCAGAGTGATGTGTCTAGCCCCAGCCCTATGTGTTCTGATCCCTCTTCTGAGGGTTGGTGTCCTATCCCCGAAGGAACACTAACATATTTTCAAGGAGCTTTTACACCACCCAGAAGGGTCTTTAAGCTTTTACTTCCATAAGACACTGGAGCATTACATTAGGAAAACTGGCTACATACATACTAGAAATTGAAAGTCCTTAGCCGGCATCATGTATTAGCTCATTAAGCATGAAATGTTTCTTTCTTCTAATCCCCCTCCGAAAGAAAAAAAAAATCATCAGAAGTAGTCAAGCCAAGACATACCAAAAGGATAAGCAGTAAGGTGGCCCTTTCTGAGTAGTATCCACTCCTAGTTACTCCCATGAGATTTACTGAGAGGAAGATGTTCATCTTATCTAAGGCTCAGTGTGTGCCTGGCTCACTTGCCCCTGTCTTGGGGTAACATCAAGGAATAAACTCAATATCACACCTCTAAAAGAAGTAGACAGTTGATCTGCTCAAGGAAAAAGCCTTGATACCTGTTACCCAAAGCCAAATACCTGTTACCTCCAGAAATCCTGTTACATTACATTTTCTGTGAGTAACACAGTGAATCTGATAGGAAAAACCAAACATTCATTGGCTTGAATTTATTTACACATCAAAGCTGTTGAAAGTTGACAGGGTGGTGATATACCATAACCACAGTATATGGCAAATTGGGGCTTTCCTTTTTCAGAGGTCCCAGCACTGACAAAATTTGAGTCCATATATGAATGATCAACTCAGCCCATTCTGAACCCTCTCACAAGTAGTGAGGACCATGAGAAGGATGTGGGGAATGGGGGGTGGGGAGGAGTTGAGTGTCAGCCAAGTCACATCAAGGGACACTTTCCAGTCTGGGCCTGCCTCTGATATGGATGCTGGAAACAGATGAGAGAGAAGGATACTCAAGTTGGGTCTGCCATCACCTGATGGGCTCCAGAGCAGCCCGCCCCACCCACCCTATGACTGGCAGGACATTTGCATTCCTGCTCTGCTCATCCTGCTCCCTGGGGCAGCCTCAGAGCCTCACTGTCCCCATCAGCTCCCACTTTTGGAGGTCCAGGCACTTCCTCAGTCAGCCTCCCACACCCCCTGCCCACATCAACTGATGTCAGCACAGAGACTATTCCCATCTGGGAACGTTGTACCTAGCCCCCGTCATGTCCTTCGGGATGAGACCCCTTTCCCAACCCTATCCTAAGCTGGATGGAGGTGAGGTTCAAAATATCTAACAACTGGTCTGTGGTACAGGCACCAACCAATCAGAACGGATTCCAACAGTAAACAAAGCGCGGTGCAGGGCCCCAAGGATGAAGAAACTTAGGTCTGGGCTTGGGACCAGTGGCTTTTCTTCTGTTATTAGCCCTAGTTTGTCTTCAGGAGTCCCAGGACTGCCTACAACCATAGGCAGCCAAATGACCGAACACATCATTCACACAGGCGAGATCTGCCTCCGTAGGGGGAAAAGCATCATGCCCACGTTTTTTTCTTTTGACCTGTAGGTAACATCACTTATAAATATCCATCTCTACATGTAGAAATTTCTGTCTCAAATAATGTATTTTTCTAAACAAAGGAGAAGCCCTCTCCATATCTCCATCATACCACAAAGCTACCAGAAAGTTCCAAGGGAATCCATCATTCAGAACTGGGGCTTCTCCCTCTTCTGGGGATCAAGAAGCATGGGCCTCCATGAGCATTCTTCTTCACCACTCCAATAGGACTGAGCCAGCTGCTTCTATTCCTTCCCTGATAAGGCAGTCCAGTTGGCATCCCAGGAAGAAGCCCCCACCAAATAAAGATTCCTAAGTCTAACTTCTATTTTAGCCGGCAAAGGTTGCTCATTTAAGTAGTCATGATTAAGGCACCAGCCATTTCCTGGAAATAAAAGCCTACACGGAGGTGTTTGGGAGCCCAAAGTATTATCAACACCAGCTGGCAATTAATCTCTAGAGAAAGCTCTTCCTCAAGCATCTCAGTTACAGGCTAAATATACCCTAAGTGTAATTTAAATATAGACATGCTGCCTATTCCTCACATGCCCTGGGGCTGACAGCTTAAGCAAGTGCCAGCCCAGCAGCTCCTGGCCTTGCAATATAACCATGGGGGAGGGGGGTGATGACATGTTAGGTCATATGCTCAACTGGCTGGGATTCTAAATATTTAAAAAACACAAATTTCTTCTCCCTCAAAAAAAAAATAAATCCATGAATTTAAAAACATTTTTTTGCTAGAGAATCAGTATAGCAAAGTATAAGTCAGGCACTATTATGAATTGTAAAATTGCAGTTATAAACGTTTCTGGTTTTGCCAAAATATTTTGTCACTTTTGAAGGATTGGACTGAAATACATACATGTATAGAGTTCTCAAATAACCGCCTCCCCCAACAACACCAAAAAAAAAAAAAAAAAGACTGCCAATGGAGAGCAATATCTCCAGGCCTATGGAGTCAAATGGCTTTATCAGAGGCCAAGGGCTTCCAGTATTTCACGGGCATCTCTGGAGCATGAGGCGGCCAATCCAATCTGAGAGGAAAGATGTTGGATCAACTAAAAAACAAGAAAAGACAACCACATGCCAAGAGTATTCGGCAAGGTTTTGATTTTTTGGAAAACACATAAGTAGGTAATAAGAGGCTGGCAAGAAAAAGGCCACACACAGCGAGAAACAAGAAGGAAGCCAAACACTGCTCGAGTCCCAGGAAATGTATTTCATACCAGTTATGTTTGAATCAATGGGCCAAATTTTATATAGACTTCAGGAACTCGATACTGCTATTAATAGTTTGTGCCTTTATACTAAAAAAATTGTATTGTGGTTTTCTAAACAATGCTCTGGTCCTGAGTTTTAAATCTCACCCAAAAGGCAGAGTTATTATTCTTAGAACTAATTCTCTCTTCCTCATAAGTTACTCATGTAGGCCAGGTATACAATCCAGGTATACGATAGCTTTGCTTTGAATCTTATAAACACATCTTCCTCCAACAGAGGTTTGACTTTGGTTTTGCCATACGCCATTGGCAAAGCCATAGCCAAGAGTACAATCTGGATGAGGGACAAATTTGGCCAAGCTGGGGCCTAGAAGCAATGGTCCTGGAGAAGCAGGAAATAGAGGCAGATTAAAGAGTAGTCAGGGTCAGAAACAAGGATTCAAAAGGCTTAATTCTCTTAAAGCAAAGCTCTCAAGCCAGGGATTGAGCCAGAATGCAAGATGCACAAGGTACAAGAAGAAACCACCTGCCTGAAAAGGGTGGGTTTGGGGGAATCAAGATAAAGGGGTGGACAATCCTAGACCCTACTGGCTTCTACCATCTCCTTGGAGGTGTCCTGAGAAGAGAGGGAGGCATGCAGCAAGGTCAGGGACATCTTAGGGGTCACAGGGACAGAGAGTCCTAGGGTCCACCACTGATCCAAGTCAAATTGGGTGAACCCTGACAAGTCTTCTTCCTTCTACTACCGCTCAACTTTATCATCAGTCTTTACAAATACATTAAGTATAAGGGTCTGTCCCTGTATGACTGCTTTAATACAGCCCAGCCCTCAAGCAGAAAACTCCCAGCTTTACAGAACATTGGTGTGAATAATCTTTTGCTGTATCCACACTCCTACACCAGCTCTCCATTTCCACCCACCATGACCGGGCCTTATCTAAACCCCAGTCTAGTTCCAGACCACACCCAGTGTGAGGAAAGAAGTGGTTGTGTGGCTCCAGTTGACTCCTGCTAAGTCTACTGACCCCACAGCCCACCTGCGCGTAGCTTCAGGTCCTCTACCTTAGACCAACAGGGCAGCGATGCCCAGGCCACGGCACTGTGCCTAGGAGGGTGCTGGCTGCCATCCAGACCCCTGGACCCCATGCCTGACCCCTGAGCTCCCACACATTCCCCATTCTGCTAATAGGGCAGTCGGGGCTCCTGTTCCCAGGGGCTCCCAAGTGCACAGTCTCTGTGTGCCACATCACCCCAGATTAAAGAACTGGGTTTCTGCCTCATCTGCTATACCCCAAGGTCCTATTCTGATTCTCTAGTCTGCTCCTCCAGATGCCTGCTCTGATTTTCCAGTCCCCAAGAAGACAGAAGCCCTGGCCCCTGGCCACATACTTCAGGTCTGTACAACCCAGCAATGGGCATCCTCTGCTGAAAAGTCAAGTGTCACCTCCCATCTGGCCCCACTCCCTTGGACCAGATCCAGATCTAGAGCAGAAACCCCCCTCCTTTCCTGATTCTCTCCACCCCAGCAAGGTGACAGTCCTCGGCCCTGGGCTGCAGAGCCACCTGTGTCTGACGTCCAGGGCAATGCGCTCACATTCTGCTTCAACTTGACTGCCTTGTCTAGGAGGGTGGGACCTCAAGGCAGGGATCAAATTTTGGCCCTTCCTAAAATCTTAGTGCAAACACAGTGCCTAGCACAGAGAATGACCAAATGTAAGTCAATTCAAAGAATTTTGGATGGAAGGATGGATGAGAAAATGAACGGGCTTTCTTCTCAACAATAGCCAGCCAGCCTGGACTTCACAACACCCCCTGAATTTCCATGACCTAAGTCCAACCTCATGATGAAGGCTTGCTGGGCCTTCCGGGAAAGCTGAGTCACTGTGCCGATCTACCTAAACCTCAGCTGTAGGGGTCTGTTGCTGGGCCCAGGGGCCCGTAGTCTACCCCATCCTAGTGGTAATGTTGGTGACAGGTGCCCCCTTCTGTTCACTCCGTACTGTGGGCATACCACATAGAGAGCAAAATCATCCAGCCCTGCTACAAATCCTGATGTGCAGCCCGGACCCCTTTTAAGTGAGGGTGGAAACTGGTACCCTTTTAAATATGGTATTGACATGGGTCTTCTTAATACTCCAATGGCAAATGACTTGTGTTTCAGAAACAACAAGTTCACAGGCTATGGAAGAGAAGGGCAGAAGAGCAACAAGGGGCATTTTATAAATTGCACTCAAGTAACAAGTGCCCAAGGCCTTCCAAAATTCTTAATCATCGAATGCTAGCAGTTTACACTTAAACTGTAGAGAGGTTTGGTGTGTTTTGCTGTATTTGTCTCAGTGTCTCATGAGAGTACACAGGTAAATAATCAGGTGAGTTAATTCAGGAGAGTCCATTTCTTCAGGGAGAAGTTTGGAAAGGCACTAAGGCTGAGGCATGGGATCCCTCCTACCATGCTGGACTTTCCAGAACAGTGCTGATTTCAAATATTCAGTCCCATCACACAATCAATTGATACTTTAGCACTTTCTCATCCAAACAGCACCTCTTGAATATCCCACACACAGATTCCTGGTCCTGATCCACATATTCCCTTGAGACACTTCACAGTCTTTCTTTCCTTCCTGGGAACCATCCAAGATGAGGTTCATCTGGACATGAGCTTCCAGATGAACTAGCAAATGCCACTGGTAGGCGGACAGGAAAATGACGTTATGGGCTGGGTGTCTTTTGGTCCTCCAGGGCAGAATGTGCCCACCCAACAGAGTGATGACTTTGAGTCCCAGCTGCTCTGCTTCCTCAGAGGGGGCAGATATCTGAGAAACGTATAGGTACAGCAAAGGGCTCATCTCAGCACCCCAACTCTGCTGCTCCTCTTCGGGATAGCACCCTGCCACCCCTACTTTCTCAACTCCCTGGTTCAACACTCTTCTCCTTTCCTTTCCCCTTCCCTCCTCGTCAATCAAACCCAAGTGCAGGTTCAGATCTGTCTGGGAAGGAAAAGAAAAGTGCTGGGTAAGGGAATGAAGAGCATATGAGATTCCGTATCCTAACTCTTCACTGCTAGGAGCCCCATCACCCTTTGGGATGTTGCAGAATAAAATGGTCAGAGACACATGCACATCGAGGCTGCAGAGCTCATTATGCTCTTGCCTGTAGACCATAAGACCCACACTGCTCATATTTCATGCCAGAGGAGACTCTTTTATCATCTGCTATGTTGTTATATCAGGAAACAGGAAGGGAGGAAAGAACAACATCTGGAATCACAGAATCTGAGGAGGGGGTCTGACTGGGCAAGTCTGGTTTACTGAAACTTGTATCTTCAGTTTCAACCCATGCCCAACACTGATAGCAATAACCACAGTACCATCCCAACCTAGCTCAATCCCAGTGGGCCCCCCAAATAGGGTGAAATATAATACAAATTTTAACAAATTCACCTGAATCTAAATTTACACAAATTTGAACTGATGCAGAACTTTCAGAAGATCTGGCCTGTGCTTCAGTGCTCCTGACACTTTATGGGTAGGAAAGCCAGGGGACCAGAAAGCTCAGGAGTCCCCACACAGGCCATAGAGCCTGTTACCCCCCGAGCCTGCTAGAAATCCAAGTAGCCTTATGCCAGGCCCTTGTGATTGGGTAATTTTTTTACTCTTTATAAACCTAAATAGCTGAGTTTGACTCTTTGTAAAACTTGGCAAACAATTACTAAACACTTTCCTGCATGACAGCACCATGAGGGATAGTCTGTGCAGGGTGAATGAAAATGGGGACATTCAGTAGGAATCGGGGCCTTTGCAAGAGAGGCAAGATTCTGACGTCCTTGATACAAATAGCCTATTTAAGCTGTGAGCCCACAGCAATTCAATCCATGTTCTGTTTCTCAAGAAAAGAAATTTGTAGATAATTCAGCAAACGGATACTGAACAAATAGCATGCATGATATTTGCTGCAGAAACAAAGGGTAGCAAAAAAAAAAAAAAAGCTCTAACTTAGCCTAGAATTTTGATTTTTTAGTCATTTGTCCTGAAAACAGAATTGGGTCTACCACAAACTCTGTGCCCTCTCAGAGACACTATTCCTCAATTCCACATCACAAAAAGAAAATTGTGAGCACTCTTGATTGTGGCTCTTCCTGGTTGTTTTCCAGCAGAAGTTATCACTGTCCCTAAGAACTGAACTTCTTACTAAACCACAGCAGAATGCTGTCTGGGTGACAAATTAAGCAGCCTCTGCACCCTGCAGAATGGGGGCAAAAGGGTCTAACTTCCAGTAGCACGTTATGAAATAGCAGAGAGAAAAAGATTGCTCAAAAGGAAACCTGATAACAAGGCAGAGGCAGACAAGGCCACAGAGGAGGGAAACAGAGCCAGAACACCAGAGCAGCCTTCCATTCTCGTGCGTACTCACTTAAGAATAATTCTTGGCCCCCGCGTGCCCACCCAGGCCGCCCAGAGCATGTGTTCCATGTGAGGAGACATTCCAGTGCCTACTCACTGGGTGTAGCATCCATATCAGAGGCAGAGAGGATGCAGGGACAGACCCCAAAAATGAGCAAAAACCTCTTTTCTAAAGGGTCATACTTAAAAGGGAAGGCTACTGTATCTGAAAGACCATTTTCCTTTTTGCCAAGAACTTGCCCAAGGTCATGTTACACTGAAGTCCTGAATCATCAATTCCAGGAAATTTCCCCAGTTGTCTATTTGAGTAGCACTCCCACCACCAAGTCACTGGCCTCTCCCAGGCCAAAGGTGGTGAGTCTAGTAGAATACTTCCAGGAGGGATTCATGGACCGCCCAGGTCCTTGTGGGGCTGGGGGCTTGGTGCACACCCCTGTAGTCCCTATATCCTTTTCAATCTTTCATTCTCCTTTCCAATGTTTAAGGAAGGAAAAAAATTGCTAGTTAAAATGATCAGGCATTACATCTGCTCTGCCTTCAAGGCAAGTGGCATGATCTGTCTCTCTGTGGGTAGTTTATCTGTCCAGTAGTGGATCTGATGGACCTCGATGGGTCCTGTAGGATGTGTACAGTGAGGCCTCTGACCTTGTCTAAATGGGTGTGGATTAAGCCAAACAAAGCAAATTGCTTTCCTTGATAAAAGTATCAGAATTTTAAAGCTGTGTGCAAATGCCACCATTTGGGGCTTAAGGAGGAAAGAGGAATTGAGTGATGGGATCTGTGGAAAAACTCCTCACAACCTGAAACAATTAGTAATTTTTTTTTTCTATGCAGTCCTAAAAGCTCTTGCATTAACCCAAAACATTCAGCTACCCAAAGAGAAGTGTAGCAATGTTTCAATCTGGGACGACAAGGGCAAAAAGGTGGGGGAGGGGAGGCAGGAAAGTGATAAGGCGGAATTCAATAGGATCAGGAAAATGGAGAAATGAAACAACTGGAGAAATTCAAGGCTCATGAAAAATCCTTGGAGGTATCTGGGAGGACTGCTCAGGGTCTAAGGATGAGGCAGTCTGGTCTCTAGAGGAGAGAACCCCTGATCAGGGAAGATAAGAAAGCCCAGGGTCCAAGTTAGGGGAAAAAAATAGAAGGAAGTTGCTCAGCAAAGCCAACCATCTCTCTGTTCCTCCAGCCATGGATCTTATTTCTCCCTCACCCTCACTTCCACTGCCTTAATCAAGTCACTTACCCTCCAGCTCAGCCAGAGGCCAGCTCTGTCTCTTCCATCCTTCTAATATCGTATTACTTTCCCTGACCTTCCATGGACCTTGTCCTTGCACCCCTTTTTATCCAGATACACTCACATTCTCACTTCCCCAGAGCTGCCCCATGAGGAATCTGTACTTGACTCTCTGGTTCATTTGGAGGAAATTCCCTTTTCTTCTCTCTTTTCTTTCATTCCACTATCCTAGCACTAATTAGAATCAGAGCATAGAGCTTTGTATGGCCTTCCTGTGCAACACAATTTGATTGTAAAGACTTCCACTGACGTCAACCTCACATCTTCCTGCAGACTTATTAAGTGATGAAAACACAAAAGATTGATCCAATGTCTAATGCCAACTTCCTCTCAGGGCGTGTAGGGGAATGTTACGGAAACAATCATCCATTTTAGTCATTCTAAAGCCTTGTCCCCTGAAGATCTGACACTCAGGCTGTCTAATGACTGCACAGACAGGCTGAGGCTAAAAGTCGCCAATTCAAGGCCACTTTTATTTCTGAAGCCTTGATACTTTTTTTTAACCAGCCTGCTCCAAACTGTGCTCTGAGTTAGTTCTAAGCCATTTCTACATATTCTGCTCTATCTAGGCAAGGTAGACTCCACAGGATTCAGGGAAGAAAATAATATAATCATAAATGTTGAGGAAAAGTGAAAGCTCAGTATTGTTCTGCATAAAATCTGATTTTTTTTTCCTCCAAAATACCCATTTGCTTCCATAACCCTAGCACCTGTCATGATAGTTTACTTTCTCTAGTCAAAACACAAAACCAATATGAAAGTGCGCAAAAATTGTTCTGCTGTCAGGCAGATAGGGACTTTGCCCCTTCTTAAGTCAGTTTACCTTAGGTGGATCTATTTACCCTCTCTGAGAATCAGTTTTTACGTCTGTAAAATGGAAATAATAACTATAAGGAGAGGACTGTAGACACAGAGAGCGGTAAGGAAAGGATGGCAATAGAGTATGGCTCAATGATCAAGAGCTTTATTCAAATAAACCTGGGAGGGACCTTCCACCTAGATGGAAAGGTAGATTCCCTTACAATCTAGCTGCTCATACATCTTGTTGAGGTAGAGGAGGGCCCATTTGGGGCAGACTTGCAGCAGAGTTTAGTCTGCTGAGGCAGGAAAGCCCATTTGGGGCAGAATTTTTGGGGACCTAGCCAGGTGATCTCCCTTCCCCTGCAAATCCAAACCAGAGTACCAGGAAGAGAGCCCCACCTTGGGTGCCATCTTGTAGTAGTCTGTCTCCCTGAATAACTCTACCTGGCAAAGTTCCTGTAAAAACTAAATTACATAATATGTGTCAAGTGCCTAGCTATGAGTCAAACAATGAGCAAACCCTTATTGAAAGTAGCTGTCCTGCCCTCTCCTCCCTCCCTCCTTTTGCTAATCAAACTATTTCCTTTATCTTCTGACATGATTTGGAAGAGAGAGTGATGAGAAATTAGAGGCACTCCTTTCTTTTCATCCCCCAAAAGGTCACATTCAACTCCATCCTTGGATACCTAAGTAAGGAGAGATTTTAGGCCTTCAAATGCCTGACAATTGACAAATGATCTTATCTTCTAGCAATTGAAAGATGTGTCAATCTTTGGCTAGCAATACTGCCTTCAGCACTTGGATTTCCAATCAGCTCTAATGTCATCGGAGCTTCCTGGCTTTATACCACTATGATGCTTTGTCCATTGCTTCCTCCCAGAAGGAAGATGAGTTAACCAAAACATAAATTCCTTTCTTGACTCATTTGACAGTAGGCTTTCTGATGGGCAGAGAAGGAATGTAATTTTAGACCTCTGTGAGTTCATTAAAATTTGAAGACTGAAGTTATTAGTGTAATCATACAATCACATTATGAGACATCCCAGATTTGGTTTTTCTTGGGCAAATATGTTGTTATGTTACAAATTAACATAAACCCAAAGTGACAGGAAATACTGTCTGTGGGGAGCTTATATAAGTCAGTTCAACAAGTATTTATTAGGTGCCTGCTTTATTCTTGGGCCCTGGCATATATAAAAAATGAATCAAAGTTTCCGTCTTCATGGAATTTGTAAGCAAATAATGACAAAAAATATATACTTGTTAAGTAGCAGAAAAAAGAATCTGAAAAGGTTTCCCAGAGGGAGAAACTTCTGAGTTTACCCAGGAAAGATCAAAGGGAGTTTTACAGGCACAAAAAGTTGGACAGGTGATTTAGGGCAAAAAGAAAGCAACTACAAAATCCCAGTTGTTGAAACAGCAGTACACATCAGGTAAGGATAAGGACTTCCACACAGCTGAAGACCAGGCACCAAGGAGAGCAGCAGGAACATAGGAGGCTGCGGTGCCAGGTAGGAGCCAGGCCACGAGGCAGACTAGTGACTGTGCCCAGGAGCAAAGACTTAATGCCACAGATGGTTGAGAGCCACAGAGGAAAGAAGTAGTTAGAACCACCTGTTCCCACTTTCGCAGCAGTGTGAAGAATGAACCAGAGAAGCATAAGGACCACTGTGCTGGCTGTTTGAGGATCATGCTTTAGAAAAAGAAAGCTAGAGAACAAATGCCAGGAGCCACCTTGCTCTTTGATAGTGATACTCTGCTCTGTAGAAAACAAGAGGAGGTCTATTTTGCTAACTCCTCTTAACTTGGAAGTCTTGCTAGAAGGAATGGGAGACGAGGTAGATACTATGATTTGTCCTCAAACTAAAGCTTTGGCTGGAAGAGTTCCAGATAATGTGGTGATTATATAACAACTAAATCACTCAGATGATTCCCACATTGGCAAGATCAGCATGTACTTCCATCCAGTTGTACTTCAGTCCAACATGAGTCCAAAAAGAGAGATCCACTGGGGTTGCTCTTGTCTTAATCTGCTTCGGCAGCAAGGAGAGAGGCTTGGCCTAGCCTGGCCTCCCATGTGTGCCAGTATAAAATGTAAAAACAAGGGAGCCATTGAACATCTCTAAGATCAGAAGGGTGGACTAGAGAAGCAGGAGGCACTCTTCTAGTTACAAGGTTTATCATCTATCTGCACAAGTGTAGAGAAGCCAGAGAGTGATTCCAAATTCACGGAAATAGCTCTCATTAAGAAGAGCTGTCTGTGAGAAATGGGATGGGAGGCAACTTGGGAAGAGGGAGGAATCCAAGTGCACTGCCTGAATGGAAGGCTGCCAGGAAGAGACCTGAGTAGAGGAGGTAAAATTGGTGCCTAAAATCAGGCACCAATTTCTTTATATCCACCAATTTTTTTAAGTGTGATAGAAGGAGTGAGAAGAGAATTGAGGTTGTCAGCACTTGGAAGGCAGCAAAGAAATTCCCTCTGTCTAAACCAAAAGAGATTG
Source organism: Galagoides demidoff (assembly GCA_963574575.1). Taxonomy (NCBI): domain Eukaryota; kingdom Metazoa; phylum Chordata; class Mammalia; order Primates; family Galagidae; genus Galagoides; species Galagoides demidoff. Next base: position 17,856 of record CAUYQV010155836.1, on the reverse strand, counting down.
TTTGGCCCTCAGGGCTCCTGTCTTCTTCTAATATCTAGAGTGAATTTTTTATCCTCTTGACATTAATTCCCTTCTTCTCTCTTTAAGAGGTCCTAGCAACCCATCCATTTGTGACAATTTGTCCACCTTGCCAAGGGCTATTCCCACTCCACCCTCAGGGAGCGCTACCATAAGACTCAACTCAGTATGGATGCTAACAGGTCTTGCTCTATGTTCTTGCTCCCATCATGGAGCCTCCATTGGTAAGGGTTTCCCCAAGATATGCCCCTACTCCCACTATCTCCCCAAAAGGCAGAACCACCTTATGGAAATGTGTGGTCTTATGCAGGTCTAGGCCTAGCCAGACATTAGGAATACCTTTACCTATGTCACTGACAGCTTACTGGAAACAGGTCCCCTCATACCCTATAGCCCAGATGCTTCAAACCATTTCATTAGGCAGACACCATGCATAAGAACCTAGTGCCAGGTTCCCCTGGAAAATAGATAGCATGTCCTTGCTACTATGATCTTACAATTTAGCTCTATAGATGCTCCCTGGGTTATGAACTACCCATGGGAAAATTCCCCCTTGCACAAATTGTTCTGAGAGGCACTTATAGTCTAAGAGATGTGTCAAAGGGTACATTACTCAAGTAGACATAAAGCAGTCTTGAGCATAGATGAAAACCAAAGAGAGAAGAGGGAGGGAGGGATGGGAAAGAGGGAGAATTTTGCTTCAGACCCAGGTTTCTGAATTATCTGAATTCTTCCTATATCAGCACACATTCTTTTTGTGTTTTGTATTTTATTCCCTATCTACCTACCTGCCTACACACTGTTACTACATTTTTCTTGTGATTGGAAACTACACAGTTCAGGCTAAGGGCACAAGTCTCCTTGAGGACATAAGAAAGAAAATGCAGAGATCCTAATTCATTGCATGGTCAGTTATCGCTGATACAGAAAATGTAAAACCCATGCTTATGGCTATGATGTCAAAATGATTGGTGAGGCCTTTAGGCTTCAGTGAAATGAAAGCAAAAAACTGTATATCCTAAAGTCCTTTCATTAACTTAGGGAAAATCTGATGTGTATTTTAAAGAGTTGCTGCTTCGAGAGGGGAATGTGTCTACATTCATAGGCATATAACCAATCATATGTGCATAAACATGAAACCAAGTGACTAAAGTGTATTTGGAATACCAACTAGGAGCTGCCCATTTGTGACAGAAGGCTTCCTAAGCTAGGAAGTCTGGAAGCCTGCATGGCTGCATGGAGGAGCTGAGTCTTGAGTTAAGGATGGATGGGATTTACAAGGAGAAAGAAGAAAAGTAGAGGACTCTTTTGGGAGGAAGAGGCCTGCCAAGGATTTCCACAGAGCCAGAGCTAGCCTCAGGGATATGAGTGAACCCATTTGGATGCAAGATCAGTGTAGATAAGCACCATTAAATCAGGATGGACAGGCAGGGTGGAGCCACATACTTCAATATTTCTCCAATGGGAAGCTGGCAGCCATGTTCAAGGGCTCAGCAGGGCAGAGTCCTGATAGCAGCTGTGCTTCTAGAAGGTTATCGGGGCATATCTCACAGGCATACAGTCCCAAGCTTTCCAAAGCACCCAAAGTAAATGCAGAGCATATGAGAGGGCAACTCATTTTTACAAACTGAGATAAGGGAGAACTCATTCTTTTTTTCCCTTGGCTAGTTCCTCATCCTTTATTAATTTACATAAATTTAAGCTTCTAGAGGCAGATGGAGAGCAAGAGGTTGAGACATCTGAGAATCTTGGGAAAAGAAAACATCTGGAGCCCCAATCATTTTCCAAAATGATGGGTGGAATCAGCAAGAGGTGATAGTAAGAGACCACACAAATACCATCCTAAGAGTCAAGTGCATGCAGGTTTACATGTGCAGTCACAACAATGTATGAAAACAAGAAACCAAATTGCCATTCAGTCATACAATTTTCCACTGGAAATGAAATTTATTTTTAGTGAAGTTTGATGCTCCTGAAACCCATTTTTTTTAATTGTTGTTCCCTATTTTAATCAGGACCACATCTACAGTTATCCCCATTTTTTAGCATATCTAAACTGCATAGAGTACAGCCATTAAAAATCATATAGAAAAGGCATTTATTAGCATGACTAAATGTAATGCATTGCTAAATGCAAAAGCAGGTGAGAAACAGTTCATACACAGTAAGGTAAAATTTTTGTAAAAACAACATCTATATATAAAATATGCATTATGTATTTTTTTTAATTTGAGGGGAAGAAGATAAATATAAACTAAAACATTAAGTTATTTGGGGGGTTGGGATGGAGGTGACTGCATGTGAATTTTTGTTGCTTTGCTCCCTTTTAACTCTGTTCATGTTTTAGATCAAGTATTTTTATTTAATAAATGTGTTTTTTAAAACTCCATAGGAATAGGAAGGAGACAAGATTCAAGCATTACAGTTCTGATTACAGGAGGTCCCTGAGTCTTTTGCCCTTCTCCTTCTAAGCAATTTGACAATAGAGTCAAAACAAGTCTCTGATTGCTTTAAACTTATTACAGTACTCCACTACTGTCACTGTGGGCATTTGGGGGGGGGGGGGGTAGGACAGAGTCTCTCTGACAGATAAAGAATCTAGGCATAAGTGATTAAATCTATCTAGCCAGAATGAAGGAAAGTGTGATAGATGTCCATGAAGTAAAAACAGATAACCTTAAAAAGAAGACAAGTGATATACAATTCAAAATATTTAATCCAGCCTTTTTGTATGCTCTCACATACTCCCAAACACTTAAGTCCCTTCTGAGTCCTAAGTTTATGGCTGTCAATGCGATGTGGGTTTCATTTAAAAGAATCTCTTGCTTCCTCATCTTCCAAATCAACCAGCTGCGATTAACTGTGGGGCATCTGGGTAACAGGCTGTCCTGTCTCCATCCTGACCCCTCACTTGCCTTGGCTCTCAGGAAGAGGAGGAGACCACAGACAGATAAGGTCCTGCCTGCAACCAGAATGTCACAAAACATACTAGCATTATGTCTCTTAGTGGCATCCTTACACTACTGTCCAGTGAAAGGACATAAAACTTGCTAATATGTAATAGTAGATATCAAAGCAGGTTTCTGCTTCTTGTTTAATATTTATCCTGAAAACCCACTGATAATTACCACAATGCATCTGTGAGTCTTGGGATGGAAACTCTAGAGTTATCAGATATGTTTTCTACTTGCATGTTTTTCTTAGAAAGAAGTGCTACCTACATTTGCAAGAGACTGCAACAGGATGACAGACTCCACACCAAGCAGATGGGACAAATTCCTACAGCCTTATTATGTCCAACAGGGCTTCCCTTGGTCCTGGAAAGACTCCCAGTGGTCTCCAATTCTCTTCCTCCCCCAAAGAATTTTAAAACAAAACAACCAAACAGCCTCTGAGGAAGCCCAGAACTGGCTGACCAATCAAGTAGAGTGAAGGATAACACTCTCTCTGAGCAGATCTTTGTGCTCTCTCCATCTGCACAGATGGAGCTGTTTCAGAGCCTTTACATGCCATCTGAACCAGTGCTTCCCAAACTTTAATGTGTATATGAAATCACCTGGGGATCTTGGTAACATGTAGATCCTTAGGCCTGACCTGGAGCTGAGGATTCAGGATTTATAATGAACTCTCATGTGATGCTCATGAGATGGTTGGTCCATCCATGGTCCACACATTGGAGAGTAAGGACCTTGACCTTTCCAGGCTTGGGGTCTTCTGGATAGCACTGGTCAAGATTGCCTACTGGTTATTGATGCAAAGCAAGCAAGATTTAGCATTGAGAGTGAAGAGCATAGCTGCCTTCAAAGGTAAGCAAAATTGAATTTGACAGTGAAAGGCTCTCCCCTCACCAGGGAATATTTTATATATATATAAAGGTCCAGTACCTCTGTGTCCTGGACACCTGATAAAAAGGGGGAGGAAAAGGGACAAAAAACACTTAGAGAGACAGTGACATATGGTGGGAGAACAAACCCAAAGTTGCTCTACGAGCTAAAGGGTTAGTTAACAAATGGTGCCTCACTTTATTGAAGCCAAGAGAAACCCAGGCACCAAAACAACCCCAGAAACAGAAACACAGAGAAATTGAACAGAGATAATAGACATCCTTAACTACTTTCTCTCGAAATCCAAAATATTGTGAAATAAGAGGCAGGGTTTTCAGGAAAGGAATGGGGATCATGCTGCCACTGCCTCCACAGATGATCCGTTCCTGCTGGAGACATCAGGGAACCAGTAACTGATCAGGCTCTGCCTGAATTCAACACAAGAAATGCAATTGCACAAACACATGAACTCCAGGGCAGATTGATTAAATTGGGTAGAGCAATGAGACTCTTTCATTTCTAATTTCCAATGTTTTATTATTGTAAGATGTAAACAAACTAAGTACATCTGGGAAGATACATATACTTCTTATCTAAATGAAGCATTTGTACCCGCTCTTTTCTTGAGTCTATCAAACATGCTTATTCCTTCGTGATTTCATTTGTGTAAAATGGGTAAGAGTGTGTCCAGGTATCCCCACACCATATCCTTGTAAGGTTAGACAGGATTCTATTTCCAGATTCTCAGATCCACAGAGGACCCAGAGGCCCATAGTGAATCATCCAAACCCAACTCCCAGTTGGGAGACTGTGCTCCCATACCAGGAAGGCAGAGTCATTTGTGGTACAATCACAGAGGCTACATACAGTGTAGATGTATAGATTCAGCTTGGCTCAAATTCAGAACTCGTGTTAAATTCCTTTGCCTTCCCAAATGACAAGGAAAGAGCAAAAGGGCAAGAAGGGAAGTTTTTCCCTAAATGCTTATTTCTTCTGCACTGACTGCTTGTAGAAAATAGCAGATTCCCTGAAAGAAGGGCAGAACCAGCCATGTGTCATGGTCCCAGGGACAGGATAAGGAGCCAAACTGAGGACCAAACAATGTACACCTGTGGCAGGGGAGGAGCCTATTTTTAGCACCTGCGTCAAAGACAGTGCTTTCACTTCAAGGACATTCTTTTTATCGTCCCAGGTTACCACAGCCAAAAGTAAAAACTTGGACCTGCTGGAACTGGGAAAGACTGTAAGAATGTATTCAGAAGTGTGGCCATATATTCAAGGTCTGTAACTTTCTCTAACCGTCTTCTTTGGAATTATTGAGTACCATAAATGGACATGAAGAGAGAAGGACAAAGGGATTGATTCTCAGAATCCCTAAGCGCTAGAGAAAGAGCATTTTTGGATCCCCTTACCTCTACTATCAATAATTTTGGGGAGATGTGGATTGTTCCATTGAGACGCAGGGAAATGTAGTTACACTACTGACATGAGCAACAAACACACTCAGTAAAGGTCTGTTAGAAAAGTGGGAACTCGATTCCTCCAACTGCCAAATCATCTATGCGGACCTAGCCACCCCCCAAAGCAGCACCATCTTGAAAATGTTAGGTTCCCAGACCTGGCCCTCATCATCTCTCATTATCTTTACAATGCTTAACTGCATTCCTCACCTTACACCAGCTCTTTGGCCCCACTAGTCCTGGACTCCCCTCCCTCCCTTCCATACAATCTCCTCTTTATGGCTTTCCTTCTTAATGAGAAAAGAGCCACAGTGAAACCCACACTGCATCCCCTTCCCACTCCTCCTCATATCAATGCCCTAGCCCCTTCTGTTTCAGCCCCACTAGATTTACTCCCTACCTTTGATAGATCAAAACAATTTCTCCTCCGCTTCTACCCCTCTGCTGTTGAGCACTGCTTGAAAAAGTCACCCTGCAGGGTGGGTCTCTAGCTTCTCTTGAGGGCACAGCAGCCCATACTAACTCTCTCCCATACCCCACCATAGCTATTCTAAACCCTCACCAGTGTTACTAAATCCCTATCCCTTCTACAACCTTCTGCCCTCAGGACATTGGCCTTGCCTCCTACTTCATTGAGTAAAATAAAGCCCTCAAGAGGATCAGAACAGGCAAGATCTCCCATGCCTGCAAATGAATCTGAATCTGCATCCATCCTCCCCTCATCTCTTTTGGAGAATAATTTCTCCTCTCGTATTCAAGACAATCCTGCCACCAGTGCTTTGCCTAGGGCCCCATTCTGCCTCTTCCTTGCCTAAAACCCTGTTCCCTCATCAGTGCCTCCTTTCTCTCTCTCCAATGTCCTCAGCCTCTCTCATCAGGCTACCTTGTGCAGCGTGTGAATATGCCCAGGGCCTGCCACATTTCTGGAGGTCTCTCCTGATTTTCCATGTTCTCCAGAAACCACTTAGCTTCCCAGCCAAGTTTGTAAAAGCAATTGACTAACTGCACTTGCCCTACTCTGCGTCCTCCAGCTCACTGCAGTCAAGGTTATCACTTTCTCACCACTGAAAATGTTCTGGCAAAGGTTACTGGTTGCTTCCTCAGTGGCAAACCCAGGCTCAGAGGGCACCTTTTAGACCTCATCCTAGCTGAATGTTCTGCTACTCCTTGCTCAAAACTTCTTCACCCTGTTCTTAGCCCTGACTTCTGGCTTCTGTGATACCATTCTTGTGTTCCTCTCCCTTCACCCCTGCCTTATTAATGTCTTCTAAGTCGCTCTTGCTGGTTTCTTGCCTTCCTTTAGTCCTTCAGCATCCACCAAAGTTCTACTCTTTTCCACCCATACACCCAGCCAAGGCTCTTCCCCTCATCCTCAGTGGCTGTATCTCACAAATAGACAAGTGGACAGAGGATAACCAAGTCCTTTTCTAAACATCTCCTGGTCTGAGTTTTCTAAAGAACCCACAGGTACCTCACTTTCTGACTGATTTTTCCATTCTTGAAACTTCCAGCTCAAAAAGAGGGACTCAATAAGTGTGGGTGCCTTCATACAGGAAAGGGCCTCAAGTTAGAAAGGTTGAAAATGCAAGAGAAGGGGGACAAGGGTCTTTACAAAATCAGGAAAGAATGTGACTATTGAGGGACTGACAGAATATCACTTCAGACATGAAAGACAATATTCTTCAGAAGAAAACTGGTATTTTATGCATCCCTGTAGATGCCAACAAGATCCTGTAAGGTAGGGATTGTCATTCTTGTTTTACAGAAGAGAAAATACATGCCAAACAAGGTTAATTTGCCCAAGGTCACAAAGCTAGTAAGTGCCAAAGTCAAGACTCAACCCAGCTCTCTCCAAAGTCAATGTCCCTCAGCACGAGAAGAGAAAGGTGAAGATGGAGGGAAGAGAAACTGAGAAATCTGACAAGCTACTGAACATGAACATGAATAAGAGAAAAGCTGCATCCCCAAATGTAATAAACATAAAACTTGGGGAATATTTCCCTATACCTAATGTCCCTTTCTTTTTTAGGAACTATAAAATTATCAAGAGTCAGCTGGATCAACAGTATTTCCCCTTCCAAATGATATTTTTAAAAAAACATATATGTTAAATCTTGTTTCTGGTCTTTATCATTTTATTGAATTTTGAGTAGAAAGGTAAGAAGCGGAATGGAGATTCTTTGCGCCTCCTTCCCGTGACTGTTGTACTTTTCTCTTCCACTCCCTCCTGACCTAGCGTGATGAGGAAATTTTGTACACCTCAATGTTGCTTTCCAGTTCCGGTGTCATGGACAGTAAACATTCCCAACAGCTACTCCCAGGGAGCCCAGAGATATTTTCCTGAGGCTTCATCTTGGTCACTGCTTTTCACTTGCATCGCTGACTTTTAAAATTAAAAAATATCCCCATAGTTTTCATGATTAGATGGAGTTCTTATGATAGGACAGGGGCAGAAGATGGAGTGAGGGCTCCATAACTTTTTTTATTTTTTTCTTTGGCTTTTTCTCTAAACTTACTATGATTTCCTGTGAGTCAAATGAGTTGTCTCTTCCTCTTTTACTTAGCTTTGAAAATAGATTGTGAAGACCAGCAAGAACTACACTAGATGGTTCAGGGATGATTGGTGGGTATATGTGAAGTTTGTGTGCTGTGTACTGGCAGTGGGTGGAGGCATTTGTCCCTCAGGGAATGACCACTGAAAATCACTTCTCCTGCAAGATTACTTCCTTATAGGATAATTAAAAACTAAGAAGCCAGATACTCTCTTTAAATGTGATAATAGGGGGAAATGATTCTGACCAATACTATTAAAATCACAGTGTCAGTCCAATTGCTTAACATTTTACTTCTAAATTTAGATTCCCTTAGCTACTCACTAAACACTTCTGCAGTGCAAGAGCCTTCAAAAAATATTTAAGGCACATTAATGTTCTGCTGTTTTTCTCCTTGCCTAATAAATGCCTCCAACTGGACCTCCAGATTTTGGGTGACATACAGGGTAGGAAGAATGATTCCTGTGTGCCTCCAGGCCCTGCTCAGCTTCCAATACGTTGCCTAGATCCACATTTGTGCCAACTTCTCGAAGTAGATTTCCTCTCAAGCTTGTAGTAGGGAAGAGGTTACATGTTCCCCTAGAAATCTGTGTTCCTGAGTCATTGGGAAAGTCACACTAAAGGAAGGAGCAAACCCCATGAAAATCACATGTAGGGAAAAAAATGATAAGAGTTGGAGAAATTAGATCTTAACCCTGAGATGCAAGGTGTCCTCAGACATAAGAGAGAAGCTGGTGCTGTGTCTCTGAGGGATGCAGGTGTTAAGAGCAGCTGCTCAAAGGACAGTTTAACTGAATGGAATTTTGGTGAAGGCAAGGTGCCACAGCAACCCCCAAGTCCTGGAGCAGGATCTCTGAGGGCTTCAGACTTTGATGGCTCTCACACTCATGGCGAACACACCACTCTTTCCTGCAGTCACTTACTCATTTTCTTGTTCATCTTCCCCTTGATCATAGGCCACTGATCTTGCTGCTCCAGCTGATTCTGGCACACAGCAGGTCGTCATTCAATACAAAGAGAAGAAAAGAAGGACAGAGGAAAGGAAAGGAAGGAGGGGAAGAGGGAGCAGAGGGCTGGAGGGAAAGAAGGGAAAGTGAAAAGCATCTGAAACAAGAACTAAATTGGCTTGAGTAGACAGCAAAGGGCCCAGAAAATTTTGTGCAATTTCTGAAAAATCCAGTGGCACTCAGCTCAATGGAGAAGAGGTCTAAAACGTCCCCTGTGGTCAAGACCAGGGCAAGTCTGAGGATGGGAACACAGAATATGGGCCCTATTCTTTGTTCCCCTGAGGGCCAGGGACAAAAGTAGCCGGCAAGCAGGTATTTTCTAAAAGCATAGTGAATAAAAATGAAGCTCCTCTCTAAGGCCCTTTCTAGCTCTGACATGATGACTCTGCCTTTTAGGATCTCCTGGGGCAAGCAAATTGCTCTGACCCTCCCATGCCCAGAATGACAAACAGAGAAGGATAAAATTACAATTTGGAAGCTAGAGAGAGGTAAAGTGAAAGCTTGATGTTGAGAAGAACCTCACTTGTTTCAGCATGGGATGCTCACTGCTATAGCTGACCAAACAGATGTTTTGTCTGCAAAAGGCCATTCTGCTGATTAATGGCAAAGGACACGGTGTTGGAAGGAGACCCAGGATTCAGCAACCATCTCCTTATTACCTCCTTGGTTGATGGTCTGCAAAACCATCATTGGATGGTCCACAACAACCATTTGTTGATGCTCAACGAAATGCCGTTGATTGTTTTTTTTCCACACGGGACCCTCTATAACCTAATTCTGTAAAAAGGAAGGCTTGGTGCCAGGAAGCAGGCATATTTCCACTCTTCATTCTGTTCTTTTCTTGTTCCCACCAACAAAAGTGCTAAGCCTTCCTGATCTTCACCTAAGGATGAAGGATGGGCGGGAGACCGCTCAGTGCCTTGACTAAAAGCACACGGGTCAGGGGTTCCCATGGTGGGAAGAATTACTAACAAGTTTGTGTATGTGTTTATGAATGGGCAGTCAACTAAGACAGATGGGAAGGAGGGAGAGGGGAGGGAAGGAGGGAAGAAGAAAGGGCCACCCGCAGAAACTGATAAGCAGACATAATAGTTACCAAAGAAAGAAGAACTGAAAGGGTTAGCTCCAACAAGAACTGAAAGGATCTAAGGGCTCCTGTCTCAAGTCCCAGCTAAAAAACACTTAATGAAACGCATTTCTGAGAAGGAAGAAGCCACCAAGTGGAAGTTCTAAGTAACTAGGTTTAGGCTTCAGTGCTGCTATTTTCTAGCTGGGTGAAGAAGTCTCTTTCAGCCTTTTGTCTGTGACAGGTCTGGAAGCACTTCATACATTTGAGGCAGGACCCTCGTGTGGCCCTGGGCCTGTGTTCCTAGACAGAGTTTTCAATGGGTTCCTCCCATTTAGCTCACCTTTGCTTACAGATCTTCAGTGCCACCTCATGGCCTGGAGGATAAAGTCCAAGTTCCTCAACACGGTATTTGAGGCCACAGAGGGCACCCCCATCTTGGTCTTTCCATTCTAACAGTATCACACACCTCATAGTTCCCTGAAGCCACCCCAGCTGACATCCCTCTGCACTTTTTGCTCATTGCTCTGCTCTGCCTGGGACCCTCACCTACCCACGACCCAGGCCAACTTCTCCTCAGGCCTCCTCCTAAAGCTGGCCATGGCTCTTCCCTCTGTCCCCCAAATGTGACCACCACCTCCCAACCCTGGGCCATAGTCTTCATAGTCATACTCTAGGTAACGAGGTCTTACCTCATCTCTGCATCTCTACCTTGGAGCACCACTCCCAGCACACAGTAGGCATTCAATAAATGTTTGTTGGGTAAAGGGATGAACAAAGGAATGAACATCTTCTCCCTGTTCTTGAAACCCACATGTCCTTTAGAAGACTGAGCACTAAGCTTGCACCCACTCTGATCGTCACTCCCTTCCTCCAGCCTCTTGGCAGGTGCATATTTTGCTCCTTTTTCTCCTCGTACCCTCTCTCAGTTCTCTCTTATTCCCCTTTGTCACTTGAATGGCATGCCCCTGCCTCCCTATGCTGAGAAGCTGACCAGTCCAGAAGCCCAGTGATAGCAATACTATAGAAAGTTATTGACTCCTAGAGGTGGTCCTGGGGCAGCTGAGAAGCATCAGGAGGTAGGGACCTTCCTGAAACTCGCTCAGAGTGTTTTTGTGCTGGGGGAAGCTGGCAGGCAGGGATAGGTGCCACATCAGGAATGTCATATTCCATTCTGGACCCTTCCCCACTTCACATTGGAAAGGTGCAAACTGCAGCCTGAGGGCCGTCAATCGAGATGGCTGCCAAGGTGATCGCAGCTATAGGATAAGTGACTTGAACATTCTCTGCCCCAGTGAGAATGGGTCACTGCTTTTGAGACTCGCAGATCTCAGCTTTTGAGTCCAGTTTGGAGAAGCTGAAGTGAGTCTGTGAATAGGCTGTAACTCTTACCCCTATCATCTCATTCCCCTTTTCTTCCCTTGCCAGTAGAGACGAGAAAGGCTCTGAACCCCTGCATAGCCATTCTCTTGGCCCTGCCCCAGGAAAGGGTTGAGCCTTCTCCTCTTCTGACTTCTTCCAAGGTCCAACCTATGAAAACAAAGGAGAATATTAAAGACAGTTACCAAAATTTAAATGATCAGAAATATCCACCCCTCGGTCCTATGGACACATACACCCAAAACCTGTGATACCTCCCTGGTTACTCAGGGCACTGGTGGACAGCAGCAGCAGCAGCAGGCTTGATGGTAATGCTTTCAATGCCCTTGGCACGAGCACCTCCCTGGACCTTGGCCTGGATGCCCATAGCCCTGGACTTGGGCCTGGATGCCTACCGTTAAGCTTCAGCCACAGGACCTTATGGCATCTTCTATGACTTACCTGTCAGTTTGAATATTAGCAGCAGCCCAGACTCCTCACCCAGACAAGGAGCCACAAAAAAAAAAAAACCAATGAGTATTGCACAAAATCCTTGTTGGACTCTTGGGACTGAGAAAGAGAGGGGCTGGAGCCAGAAAAATGTTGTTTTCCAGCTTCTGCTATAATTCTAAGCCCCAGCAAAATAGGCGGTTTCCCCATATAGTTTTGTCGAATTCAGAATTGGACTAAGATGACTGGCTTCTGATAATGAGTTTAGAAATAAGGAATAATAATTATTAGGTATTCATGAAGACCCCTGAAGGATAGGGGTGCGGGGATCAGAGGACAGAGGCTGACGACACGGGGCTCTCGATGACATCTCCAGCAGGCCACGAAGACAGAGAAGACCATGTTGTTTGATGGTAATGCAGGAGTAGATGACAGTGATGGAGCAAGAGAAGGAAGACCCCCTTTTATTGTAATTATCCAGTTACAATTGGCTGGCAAGGGAAGGTTTTCCTGATCCACCCAAACCCAGGACATGAAGCTCCCAAGTACTTTGCCTGGCTCCACGGGGCAGTGGCCCAGTTTCTGCACAAAGAGCAATGGGATACAATGGTGCCTCTTGTTATGCCCCCCCCCCAAAGAGGGGCAGGCTGCCCTAGGCTATCCTCCCTGTGCCTACTTCTGCACCATCTCCACCCACCCCTCCAAGACTCTGCAAGGCTCATAGGATAGACCTTAAAAATAAAAAAAGTTTTAAAAAGGAAAGAGAAACTGGAAACTTGAGCAAAGAAAACAGAAACTGAATTTCAAAGCACCCACAAATACTATTAGTACCTCCAGCTTCTAAACCTGTCCTAAGTCAGTTTTCCTGGCCTCTCCAGGACAAGAAGGGAGTGGGCTCCACCAAGGTGAAATGATTCTAAATACCAAGAGGTGTTTCGAATACAATCATGCAAGACTCCAAAGGGCCCAGGTGAAACATGAGGAGATGATAGATTCAATGGTATGAAGGCAGCCAAACCCTCCCACACTGGTAGGGAGGAACCCCTAGACAAAGGCTAGTTCCTTAGCATGCTGGACATTGATCAGATAGCTCACAAGAATATGTAAGGAAGGAGAACCAGAAAGGAAGAGGAGTGGATGAAGAGATTGTCACCCCCATTTTCTCTCTCAAGGAGCTACATGGGGTGAAGATAAAGTGTCCAGGGTTGGGAGGCCCAGTATGGCACGGGGTGCTATATCAAATGCCATTATAAAGGGCAGGTCCACCCACTTCCCTCCACCAGAGAGCTGCCCTCAGCTATGTCTAAAATGACAGATCTTAGAGCAGCAGTCCCCAAACATTTTGTAGCAGAGACTGGTTTCATGGAAGACAATTTTTCCATGGATGTGGCAGGGGGTGGGGTAGGGGAGGGGGATAAGATAAGCTTTCTCATAATAAAGCCCAACCTAGATCCCTCACATACACAGTTTACAACAGAGCTGGAACTCCTATGAAAGTCTAATGCCATCCCTGGTGTGACAGGAGATGGAGCTCAGTCAGTGATGCTAGCAATGGGGAGCGGCTGTAAATGCAGAAGAAGCTTTGCTCACTCGTCTCCTGCCACTCACCTCCTACTGTGTGCCCAGGTTCCTAACAGGGCATGGACTGGTAGCAGTCTGCTGCCTGGGATGAGGATCAGAGACCCCAGACTTGAAGAAACACAAGAGGGAGAGAGAAAGCAAGGAAGATAAAAGGCCTCACCTAGATGTTTTCCCCTAAGTAGTGGTTTCTATCCTGAGCTGCAGAGCACATTTTTTAACAAGTAGGGAATCAGCCAGTAATTTTATCATAGCCAGCCCTCAATCTGAGAGCTGCTTACCTTCCTCATCTGAAATGGGCCTGGCAGGAAGGAAGGCAGAGCGCTGCTTGTAGCCATTCACAGGTCATCACGACTCACCACTCACAGCTGAGCCTTACTGCCAATTCTGTGCTTTGACAGCCAACAGGAGCTTGGAAGGAGGGCTCCAGGAACAGATGGTGCCCATCTGGTTTGCTACTCATCTTCTAGCCAAGGGGAAAGAACCCTTAACCCCTGGGGTCAATAACCTGGCTGCAAGGAACTTGTCCAAGTGACTCTGGGAGAGAGGAGGTGCCCTAGCCCATCTGGTGCCACTGAGGACAGAGAGGTGGGCGGCCCCTCCTGGCACCTTCCATTCCTCCTGCTGTGTGTGGTTTTCATGTTTGAAGTAGAGGCTTCATGGCCATAAAGAACCGCCGAGAAGAATGTGAGATATGGAGCTAAGCATGTCTTTATTTTAGGTCCCAGCCCTGTCACTCACTGGTGGTGGGTGTCACTAAATTTTTCTGACTCCTGGGATGCCCCACCCCCACCCCCCACAAACCGCTGCTCTGTATTCATGCCCAAGAGAGACTGTCCATGGAACTTCTCCATGGGTCTGACAAGCCACTGGAGAAAGGCTGTTTCTATTTCTCTTGGGAATAAAAAATAAGTGACCAGAAGAAAAGAAAACTGGTTGAAAAGGGAAACGGCTCTCGGACGAAGTATACTTGGCTGCAGTAGTCAAACAATTGCATTGCATATTTTTCCTACTGGATCAATTAGGTTTTTTTATATAAAGAACAGCACTGGATAAAAATTATAATAGTAGGAGTAATAGAAATAGTTGATATTAAGTATTTGAATAAGTAATTATTTACATAATTGATAGTAAAGTCTTTAAGTGTAGAGAGAGGGGTGAGAGGGTGTGATGTTCAATAGCTTCATTTTACCATATCTCTGGGGTGTTCCAACCCAGAGAATTCTAACCTCTTGATTTTTAATCTTTGTTAAGAGGTGACCTCTTGCTTTGTTCTAATCACCTTTGGGACATCTAGGTGTCTGTCAGAAAAGGCCCAGAAGCCTGGGATTAAAGATACAGAATGAAATGAGCATTGTTGAATGGGTGGGGAGGGAGAAAACACATCATACTTTCCTGCTCCACCTGTAGCCAGTTCTCTGCGTGTTAGAACACAGTAAACTGTCCTAGGGGGAGGTTCATGGGGCAGAGGACCTGCTTCCTAACTTTAGTAAAGTCACACATTTCTACCTTTGTCTCCCTATTTGGTAACCACAGACAAAGTTGGGCATCTCACTGTCAACAGATGGGAAGTATTTGGGCAGGGGTACCCAGTCTGACACGTTGCTTGCATCTGGCATATAATTTGGTGCTAACTAATCCCCTCTGCCCTCATGCAGGCTTGAGATGTATAGAGTCAAAGCCAAGCATTTTCACCATCTCAGCTTGGTCTCCAAAGACTCTTTCTAAGGGTCTTTAGACCCTCTGGGAAGCAGGCTTCATGTGAATCTTCAGACGCTGATAGGTGAGTTCTTTTGTCTTGAGCATGTGACTGGGCCCTTGGAGGCTTCCTCTTCTATCTAGAGAATTCTTTTTCCCTTTTGTGGAGCATAGCACAGGAGAAAAAAACAAAGCCCCTCCCCCCCACCCCAGAGCCAGCAAACAGGAGACCATGCCCTTGGGCCTGCAAGAGGGCCTCGGGCCACATCCTCCTCCCTAATCTCTTTGGGTTCTTTTCATAGCCAAGAATCACTTCAGGATAACTCTTTTTATTTTATATTGATTGTATCTGAAATCATTTTTCCCAAACTTCTCATCGGCTCAGGGCCTGGCCCTTCCCTAGTCTCAGGTGCCTTTAGCTCCCTGACACTCCTCCATGCCTCTGACAGGGGACCCCATTCACCCTGCTGTTGCCCAGGGAGTCAGTGAACCCCCCCAACCCTCCCCATCACAACACACTGGAAAGATGCCTTGTGGCCTTTACAGAATTCAGGCCCCAGTTGGAAAACTGAGCTCTCACCCTATCTGCCTAGACATGCTGTACAAGCCCCTCTCCTTGGGGTCTTGCCAATTTCCCTCTTTCCTTGTTTGTTTCCTCTTCTTGGGCTGGGACATTTGTTTTTTACAGAGTGATTCAATTCCTTTTTGTCTTTTTGCTTCTGGAGACTTTTGTGCCTGTCCCCCACATTTTCTTTTCTTTTACCTTTTTCCATTCTTCTGTGGGTATCCCCCAAGGATTCAGACGTTGGAGAAAATAAAAAGCCAAGGAAATGTTAGGCTATTTCTGTTTTCTACCCAGTCACATCCTTCTTTCACTGGGGTGAGGAGGTAGGGGGCTACAGAGGGGGTGAACTGTGAGGAAGAGGAAGAAAGAAATGTAAGGCTTGAGAGAAAAATGTCATACCACACAGTATTACCCAGCCCCATTCATAACATGTAATCAAATTATCATAATAAATTTAACAATACCTCTTCTAGGTGTTCCTCAGAGGCCTGGGGATAAGAAGCGGGTGGAGAGAAGAGAGGGAAAAGGCAGAGGGACTTCCCATCCCCTTCCTAGAGGCACACATGCGATTTTCTGGGCTAAACCCTTCACAGGTGGGCAGGATGTTGGTCACAGAGCTGAGGCAGGGGAGGGAGCAAGCCCAAGAGCGTCTGGTTTCCAAGAGCGTGAGTCTGGAGGCAAGATCTGGGCCCTGTTTTATCCCTCTCCCCAGGAGAATCCCCCAGTCCTATTCCATCCACTTCCTTTTTGCCAGAGGGAGGAAGTAGACTCTCTTCTGCCCTCCACACCCACTAGCCTCAGGCAAAAAGGGTTGAGAAAGCAGGAGCTCAGCCTCTAGCTACAGAAAACTTCCTTCCCCACCCCTTAGAAAGAGATGGTCCAG
This sequence comes from Galagoides demidoff, assembly GCA_963574575.1. Taxonomy (NCBI): domain Eukaryota; kingdom Metazoa; phylum Chordata; class Mammalia; order Primates; family Galagidae; genus Galagoides; species Galagoides demidoff. Next base: position 1,396 of record CAUYQV010155836.1, on the reverse strand, counting down.
TTAGTGGTGAAGGGACCCCCGAGGCCAGGGTAGACTCCCACCTCATGAAACAGACCACCTGCTGGGAGACACAAGGGACCCCCAAGGCCAGGGTAAACTCCCACCTCATGAAACAGACAGCCTGCTGGGAGACTTTTCAGGCAGGGATTTTCCGAGCACTGGCTGACTGACTACACTCCTAGGACTCCCTGGGTGCTTGGGGCGCCTGGGACTTCCTGGGTGCTTGCGGGCGCCCCTCTCCACATCCTGCTTCCCCAAACTCGTGCCAGCTACCCCAACGGCTAAAACTCATCCCCTGACCCTGCTCACTCCCTGCTCGGAATTTCCCTTGATAAACAACAGACCCCTTTGCACAACCCACTCCCTGCTCGGAACGCTTGGAATTTTGTTCGCTTAAATAGACCAGTGACCTTACCCTGATCAGAATCTCCCTTGTTCAAACAATCACCGACCCCCACACCCAGCTGGTTGCGGTTTTCAACTTTAAAAGAAGCCTGTAACAGCCGTTCCGGGTCCTTCTTCCCGAGTGGCTGAGGGACCCTGACGAGTCAGCAATAAACTCGCCTCTTGCTTTTGCATCTGGTGACTGTTCCTTGGGTGCAGCTATCATGGCTGGACCCCGTTTTGGGTCCAACAGTGGCATGATGCCGGATAGGAAGTGTTTCTCAGATGTGAACCTTCTCCAAATCAGAAAGAAAAATGATCTTCTGTTTCTATCTAAGAAATAAGACTCTATAAGTCCAAACCAAGAAGAACCATTTAATACAAAGGGGGGGGGGATAAAGTTCAAGTATACAATAAATGGGGAAGCTTTTTCTATAAATCAATATGACTTCACCTTTGAGACCCACCCCACCAGGGCTGTAGGAAATTCTACCTGCACTGGAATCCTAGGGCCCTCCACCTGTCCATGTGGCCCTGGCCCTCTGTCAGAGCTGCCCTAGGTCTCCTGTGCTGAAACCCACTATGCCTTCCTCCCCCTTCCAGGGGCTATATTGAGGCATGAGAGTAAAAAGCAGAGCTAAAGATCTGTCCTAGCCACCCTGTGTAGGCGTTAGCCAGGCCGCAGATGTCTCTGCTATCTGTATGCTCCTCCCTTGACATGCACAGGGCCTAGACTATAGCCTTGTAACTTCCTTAGGCCTCTGTTGCCTCTGAGGACAGGTACCTCAACCCATCTCAAGGGTGCCTGTGAATCTGACCTTCCCATGAGTCCTGGGACCTTGGGATCATGTCATCCCTCACCCAGTTTTATGACCCCCACAGGCACTCTAGCCCTAAAAAGTGGATAAAAGAGAGGCAGGAGATTCGGGCGGGGGGGGGGGGGGGACGCGGTTTTTTGAGACAATATTATTCCGAGTACCCCCAGCCGGAGAAATAAAGCCCCTTCCGCGAA
>CAUYQV010155835.1:0-13143 GCA_963574575.1 Galagoides demidoff | reverse complement strand
TCTCTTGAGCCCAGGAGTTGGAGGTTGCTGTGAGCTGTGATGCCACAGCACTCTACCCAGGGGGATAGCTTGAGGCTCTGTCTCAAAAAAAAAAAAAAATTTTGAGACATGGTTGCACTCTGTCACCCTAGGTAGAGTGCCAGGGCGTCATCGTAGCTTATAGCAACCTCAAAGTCCTGGGCTCAAAAGATCCTCGTTCCTCACTTTTTGTTTTTGTTTTTTGGTTTTTTGTGTTTTGTTTTGTTTTTTCAGTGGAGACAGGGTCCCACTCTTGCTCCAGCTGGTCTCAAACTGGTGAGCTCAAGCAATACACCTGCCTTGTCCTCCCAGAGCGCTAGGATTACAGGCGTGCGCCACCATGCCCAACCTGGAAGAAATATTTTAAATCATCAAGAAATGAAGAAGACTTTCTAAAATATTCTAGAGAAAGTGACAAAGTTTGAAATTAGGCAAAGATGTTCCAACATATAAATTGTAAGAGTCCCTGAAGAAGAAAGCCAAAGCAAGATAACAGAATAAATAAAATAAATTTCTCATTGTCTAATAAATACAATAATTTGAGAAAATTTACTGAAAATTTTAAAAATTAAAAATTACATATTAAAAGAACATATCACATACCCCCCAAAATATCAACCTAGAATAATAAGACATATTCAAGACATTCTAATAAAATCCTAGGAAAGAGAAAAAAAATCCTTCATCATCTAGGCAAAATAATAAATAACTGACTTATAAGGAAAATAAATTAGATTATTATCAGATTATTCAAGAGTAATGCTTTATACCAGAAAAAAAAACAAAGTAACCTACTTAACATATTCAGAACAAAGAACATGTTAATAAATTTATGTCCATCAAAACTGACTTAGAGGTATAGCGGGCACAGGAATGTAGTTATTAACATAAAAGAACTCAGAATATTGTTCTGATGGGCTCTTCCTGAAGAACCTATCAGAGAAAAGCTTAGACAATCAAAACAAACATTGTAAAGGAGAGAGTGTAGCACGCAAAGGCTATTCACGCTCTGACAACATAGCTACAATGTATCCATTTAAAATATGGACAAATGTAGCAGGGTGGCTCATACCTGTAATCCTAGCCCTCTGGGAGGCTGATGCAGGTGGATTGCCTGAGCTCAGGAATTCAAGACCAGCCTGAGCAAGAATGAGGCCTCATCTCTACTTAAAATAGAAAAAACTAGCTGAGTATTGTGGTGGACACTTGTAGACCCAGTTACTTGGGAGGCTAAGGCAGGAGAATTGCTCAAGCCCAAGAGTTTGAGGTTGCTGTGAGCCATGACACCAGGGCACTCGACCCAGGGTAACAGAGTGAGACTCTGTGCCAAAAAAAAAAAAAAAAACACAGTTGTCCAACCTTTGTGCCTGAAAGAGCACAAACAGCCTGGGAACCCAGCCAAAGAGATTGAACCCAAGACAGTCAGGCCTCTGGGTCCAGCTGCCAACCTGCAGGAAGCATAGAGGACACAAAAACACAGGATGCAGTTGGCAAAATCCAGACTGTGGAGAACTACAAGCTAAACAAATAACTAGTAAGGAAAAGGTGTAGATTGAGGGAAGCCTATCAAATAAAAGAGACTTTAAGATGAATTTTTTAATAGCCAAGTGTAAACACTAGTGTCTAGGAATACACACATGATGAAACAGTATTGCAAGGACCTGATTACTACAAAAGTAATTGTGGGTCAGGTGCAATGGCTCATGCCTATAATCCTCCTCACACTTGAGCTCAGGAATTCAAGACCAGCCTGAGCAAGAGGGAGACCACGTCTCTACTAAAAACAGAAAAAAATATCTGGGTGTGGTGGCACACACCTGTAGGCCCTGCTGCTCGGGAGGCTGAGGCAGGAGGATCACTTGAGCCCAAGAGTTTGAGGTTGCTGTCTAGTTGCTACAGCACTCTAGCCCAGGCAGCAGAGTGAGGTTTTTTTGAGAAAAAAGTAATTGTGGGGGAGTGGGAGAGAGTAAGGCTGGGAGAGGCTCTTGGAGGGAGTTGAGCAGAAGACTGCTTGCCAAGTTCTATTTCTTAACTTGGATAGTGGCTGCAAAAATGTTTACCTTGTGATAACTTATACACCGCACTTTTGTGTGGTTTCCTTTATCTGTATTTATTTTACAATAAAAAGGTGTTTTAAAAAAAATTAGAAAGGTTAAAATGACTGAATAAATGAGCAACCCTAGTAGGTCTCACTGTTCTCTTGTGACGGATGACAAAGAGAGAACTCAGAGAGGAAAGCAGTTTGCTCGGGGCACACAGCTGCTGAGCTGCCCAACTGAGCGTGAAACCCAAGTGAGGGTCACCTGTTCATTCAGCAAACAGTTGCTGACACCTGCTGAGTTCACTGCTAGGGATGAAACAGCCCAGCTTCCCGTCCACCTGTCTTGCATGGGTGGGAGGAAAGGATGGGACATGCAAGGGACAGTTGCTGGTCTTGGTACCTGGTTGGGCACAGCCACAGCATGGCCTAGGGTCCATCCCTTATATGCAAGGCCCACGTGGTACTCTCAGAAGTCACAGCCAAGCCCACATGACCTCTCACTCCTGACTCTGGAGATGAAAATGCATTTGAATTCACCAGACCATTTGATAAAGTTTCACTTCTCTTTCTCAGCACCTCCATGACTATTCTGTCCTCTAGAGAGGAGGGAAGCTCTGGGAAAGGGTCTCTGCCTAAAACTAAGATGTCAGCATGGCTCTCCCAATCCCTTGTGGGGAAAAGGGCACCAATGAGCTGGGGCAGACTAGTAGGAGGTGAAACTGGGCCAGCATCTCTGCAGGCTGAAGACCTTGTCTTCTGGTATCCGCAGCGCATGACACTTGGCCCTGTAGAAAGCTACAGCATGATACATTTTTGTTGAATGAACGAGTGAAAGAAGGACTGAATGAATGAATTTAATATATCATTTTATCTATTACACAGAGTCCAACGTTCAATGAATACTTTAAAAATATTATATCATCTTTCATTCTAAAGCAGAAGTTATAATAATGCCTATCTCCAAGGTCATTAGGAAGATTAAACCAGCTAATGACTGTGAAATTGACCCCTGTCTGGCACACACTAAACCTCCAGTTATCTATAACAGAGGGTGTCCAACCTTTTTTCTTCTGTGCTGTACATTGAATGAAAAAGAATTGTCTTGGGCAGCACAGTAGATACACAAACACTAACAAAAACGGATGAGAGAAACAAAAAGCCCATATATACTTTTTGCAATATACAACACTACAGATAAACAAAAAAAGTCCTCAAAAAATCAGCATGCAGCTCAGGGGCCGCAGGTTGGACACCTCTTGATAAACCAAGAGTGTGTTGTTCTGTACACTGTGGGATTAGGGGTCAGTATGGGACCAGGGTCAGAGACCAAGGGGATGACAGAGCTAAAATTTAGTATGAGGTTAGGATTGAAGGATCAGGTCATGGCCAGTTAGCAGTCAGATTACTTAATTAACCCTCTATTTGTTCATTTATGCCCCACGGTGCTCTAAGAAGAGCCCAAGGCTTCTTTTAGGAACATTAGCTGCATAGATCAAGAAAGAAAAAGATAGGCTTAGGGCCTGTACCTCAGCAGCTAGAGCACTAGCCACATACACCAGACCTGGCAGGTTCAAATCCAGCCCAGGCCTGCCAAATGGCAATGACAACCACAACTAAAAAATAGCCGGGCATTGTGGCAGGCACCTGTAGTCCCAGCTACTTGGGAGGCTGAGGCAAGAGAATCACTTAAGCCCAAGCGTTTGAGGTTGCTATGAGCTGTGATGCCACGGCACTCTACCCAATGGTGAGACTCTGAGAAAGAGGAGAGGAGAGGAGAAAGGAAGGGAGGGGAGGGGAGGGGAAGGGAAGGGAGGGGAGGGGAGGAGAGGGGAGGGAGGGGAGGGGAGGAGAGGGAAGGGAGGGGAGGGGAGGGAAGGGAAGGAAGACAGAAGTTGCAGTGGACTGAATGTTTGTGTTTCCCCAAATTCCTATGTGGAAGCCTAATTCCCAATGTGATGATATATTAAGTGGTGGGACCTTTAGGAAGGGGTCAGGTCATGAAGGTGGACCCTCCTGAAAGGGATTAGAAGGAAAAACACAGGAGAGGTCTCTCAGTAGGTAGGTAGATACATAGATAAAGATATGAAGTATATCTATCTTCACCCCTCTGTCAAACATTCAACAAGAAAACCTCCAGGAAGAGCGTCTGCACCAGATACTGAATCTGCCAGAGCCTTGAACTTGGACTTCCCAGCCTCAAGAACTGTGAGAAATAAGTTTCTGTTGTTTAAGCTACCCAGTCTATGGTATTCTGTTATAGCAGCCCAGACTAAGACAGAGGGAGTGGGGTGCTAGCCAAGGGCAGGCATTCATGCTGGCACCCCAAGGTCCTCTCAGCACAGAGGTGCAGTTGGACAACCAGATCCCGGGACTCACTGGTCACTCTGAAGGTCACATGGACAGTCCAGGTGAAGAAAGCAAGCCTCTCAGAATTCTGGTGAGAATTCCGTGAGTTCACCCGTGTAAGGTGTTGACACATTATCATGTTCCTATTATCACCAGGTACATGGGGTGAGGCGGCCCCAGAAGGCAAGTTTTTGAATGTGCAGTGAGCAGGGGGCAGGGGGCCAGCATTTTCTCACTGGACACACCAGCATATTCTCTCTCTGTGAGCAGCCCCAGGTTCAGAGCCAGAGGAAGTTGATATTTAATGGCCAAATCTATTCCATGGGGTCACCCTGACCCATGGCTCCAGGAATATTGGAGGTGTGTCACTCTGACCCCCTCTCTTCAGAACACTCTTGGACCAGCCCTGGCAGCTCTGGGTTCTGGTGGACCAAGCCCAAGTCCCAGGACACCTCTTTTCTTTAGATAGCTAAATATAAAATTTGGCCTAATGAGGGAAAGTCCACGAGGCATTTTTTTTTTTTGTGACAAGGTCTCATTCTGTCCCCTGGGCTAGGTGCAGTGGCATCACTATCATCCCTGCAGCCTCTAACTCCTGGGCTCAAGTGATCCCTCTTGAATAATTGGGACTACAGGCTCATGCCACCACATCCTGCTAGTTTTTCTATTTTTTGTAAAGGTGGGTCTCCCTCTTGTTCAACCTAGTCTCAGACTCCTGGCCTCAAGCAATCCTCCTCCTCAGCCTCCAAAGTGCTGGATTACAGGCATGAACTGCTGCACCTGACCGACAGGCATATTTCAAAGGCAGAGAGAGGGAGTGTGTGTGTGTGGCTGCTGTCAAAATTTTCTCCTCTGTAAAGATTATTTTATAGTTCTACAAGTCAGAAATGAGTCAAAAACAAGGTGTCAGCAGAGCTGCATTCCTTCAAAAGGCTTAGGGTAGAATCTGTTCCTTGCCTGATAAACTGGCTTCTAAAGGCTGCCCACATTCATTGGTTCACAGCCTCATCCATCCTCAGGCCAGGCAGTCACATCATTCTGACCTCAACTCCGTTGTCACATCTCCTTCTCAGACTTTGACCCTGCCTTCCTTTTATAAGGAATCTGTGATTACTATGGGCCCAGCAAATAGTCCAGGATAATCCCCTCATCTCAAAATCCTTAACTTACATGCAAAGTCCCCTGGGCCACACTGCAGTGACATATTTACAGGTTCTGGGAATTAGGCTGCAAAATATCTTTGAGGGGCCGTTATTCTGCCTATTCCAGGGACCTAGAGTTATACACTCCTAAAATACTATGAATTTCCTACCCTCTGGTCTATCAAACGGGAGGACTTTGAAACCCGGAAAACTTTCCTCAAGTCCGAAAGAATTGTTGGCAAAATGCCCTATCTGGAGATAAAGAAAAGAGGTTGGATAATCCAAATTAGCCCTCTGAATCTTTCCGGAGTAGACAAGACATTATGCTCATCTCCCTGGGGGGCTATCATTCACCTGTGATGCCAGCCAAGGGCCAAGCTAGCAGCCAGCATCAAAATTCACCTGCTACAGGAAATCCAAGCCACAGAGGACTTCCCCACTCCCCTTTGCTCTCTTGTGACTACTAGAAAGATCATTTCTCTACTTCCTGAGATGGTCCAAAGAAGCAAAGACCCAGGTCGATTGTGGGGGGCAGTCTTCCAGCTCTGCAGAAGGAGATGCACTCCCACTCTGCAGAAAGAAATGGGCAGTGGGCCCTAATGCATTGGCATGTCCTGGGTCTCCACATCCACGTGTCTTCAAGTCCCCAATTCCCACCTTATCTGACATGCTGGCTCTAGGTCTGGACTTCCAGCCATGGCAGCAGAGCAGAAAGAGAGATGAGGGGACTATTCTAGACCATCAGCATATGAGGCAGAAATGCTCAGGAGACTCTCCAGCTGCCAGGTCTTCAGCACAGCTGTGAATCAATGGAGCAACACTCTTATAAAAACAGTTCTTTAAGCTAAAAATCATAAATGTTCTCCCGTTGAAATGACAGGTTGATCTTGCCTCTGCTTACCGGATACATGTACGTAGGAAGGAAGTTGGTCAGATATCAAGATCAGAAACGGGTGTATTAATCACGGGGCAGAAGTGTGGAGAGGAGTCCATGCTGGGGAATGGAGGCCCTGCCAGGAACCACATCAAAATACAGGTTACAACCAAATACTGGTGACCTGGAAGTTGTTTATTCTCCACCTGGAGACTTCATACTTCTCTGCTGCTAGGCTGGGCTGACCCCAGGATTTAAATCTCAAAGACAGCTCTATCACTCTCATTTCAGTATTCCTGAGATGGCTACCCCAAAAACTAACAATTTAAGGGTAAAAAAGTAAAAACTGGTAAGGTAAAGAAATAGGGATAAAGGGAAAATGGAAGAAAGAAAGCTAAGAGCAATCAGGAATGAGGCTGGTGCAGTCACACAGTGTACAAAGTCCTAGGTACTTAGAATCCATGGGCCATAAATCTAACCCTGAGCTTCCTAGCACCCATTGCAAAAAGGGAAACATGATCCATCACATGACTCATAAGGCCTGCCAGCAAAAAGTGAAACAGTCTCCCCCAAAGAAAACACCCATTTCTATTATTAAGACATGGAATAAATTTCTTCTGTGGCTCACAGAAAGGCCACTGGGCAGAATGAACACCGTCCTGAGCAAGATGCTGACCGTAAATCCAGTGACCAGTTCCTCAGGGTTGTTCTTACAATTCTCCTCAATAAAGGCCCAGGGTAAAATGCTTAACCCAAGGCTAGCCAAAAGTTACTTCCTGGTGAATCTTTCAAGGATAAGTACTATGAAATGCCTGTTCAGATAAGGGTTACTAAGAGTAAGCAGGTAAGTAGTAGAAGTAGTCCTTAAGAGTTTATAAGTGTAGGAGATTTATCAATTTTTGCCAAAATAACTGAAATCATTTAATTGGGCTTTAGAAGTATTGAACTGGATCTCTTCTCAATGTTAATGATAAGATAACAGGGGCCAGGCGTGGTGGCTCATCCTGTAATCCCAACACTCTGGGATTGTTGCTGAGGCAGGTGAATTGCCTGAGCTCACAGATTCAAGACCAGCCTGAGTAAGTGCAAGACCCCGCCTCTAAAAATAGCCGGGCATTGTGGCGGGAACCTGTAGTCCCAGCTACTCGGGAGGCTGAGGGAAGAGGATCACTTAAGTCCAAGAGTTTGAGGTTGCTGTGAGCTATGACACCATAGCACTCTACTGAAGGGGAAAAAGTGAGACTTTGTCTCAAAATAAAATAAAATAAAAAATGAGCTAATAGGGCCAATTCTATTAACGTCATTTCTAAGGGATAATGATAAAATCAATGCACTTGCATATAAGCTCAGCCGCATTGCGGTGATATTACCAGTACACACTATCCCTAAAGTCTAAAATGGGAGAGACAGAAAGGCTGTGATGAACGATGTGGGTGTGTGAAGACAGAATTTCCATACCCTGGTTGGGCGTGTAAATTGGTACAACCACTTCAGAAAACTATCTGCTAGCATCTACTGAAGCTAAAACCAAATATACCTACAGCCCATAACTCACCAATTTCACATCTAGGTAAAGACATACCTACCAATGGTCACCAAAAGACACACACTACAAGATCCCTAGCAGCACAATTATTATTTTTGAGCCAGAGTCTCACTCTGTCACCCTGGGTAAAGTGTCGTGGCGTCATAGCTCACAGCAACCTCAACTCTTGGGCTCAAGCGATCCTCTTGCCTCAGCCTCCTCAGTGTCTGGGACTACAGGCACCTGACACTATACCCAGGTATTTTGAGAGACAGGGTCTCACGCTTTCTCAGGCTGGTCTCATACTCCTGAGTTCAAGCAATTCACCTGCCTTGACCCCCCCCCCCCAGGGAGCTAGGCTCACAGGCATGAGCCACGGTGCCCAACCCAGCACTATTTATAATAAATTCCATCTAGAAACATCTAAACGCTCATTGACAAGGGAATGAATAGCTATATTGTGCTATAAATTCATACAATGAAATACAGTTGTCCCTCAGTATCCACAGGGGGTTGGTTCTAGTACTCCCAAGGATACCAAAATCTGCCTGGACCCCGTGTCCCTGATATAAAAACTCAAAGTATTTGCATGTAACCTCTGTTCATCCTCCTGTATACTTTAAATCATCCCTAGATTACTTGTGATACCTAATGTGATATAAATGCTATGTGAATAGTTGCTACACTGTACTGTTTAGGAAGTAAAGATAAGAAAAATGTCTGTACATGTTCATAACATATGCAATTCTTTTCCAAATATTTTCGAGCTGTGGGTGGTTGAGTCCATGAATGTGGAAACCACAGAGAGAGAGGAACGGCTGTACTAGAACAATTGACAACCACACACAGCAATATGGATGAACCGTGCCAACATAAGGCTGAGCAAAAGTAGCCAGACACCAAAAAGTATATGCAGGATGATTTCAAATAAGCAGAAGTATAAAAAGCAGTCAAAATTTGGGCAGCGCCTGTGGCTCAAAGGAGTAAGGTGCTGACCGCATATGCCGGAGGTAGCAGGTTCAAACCCAGCCCCGGCCAAAAACTGCAAAAAAAAAAAAAAAAACTGTCAAAACCAATGCCTGATAGGAGTCAGGATAACTTTGGGGAGGTGGCGAGTAGAAGGAAGTATGGGGATGTTCTGGGGTGCCAGCAATGAATGTTGGTGACACGGATGTGTTTGTGAAAACTCTTGTGATACGGGCACTTATCTGAATGCATGTTACACTTTAATAAAGTCCTTTAAGTGACACTAGGTTATTACAGTACAAATTTTAAATTAGGGATGTTGTTTAAGGAAGTGGGGTCTCAGTCTGCAACCAGGGTTAGGGCCCTTTCTATGGCTGGAATCCGGACTCAGCCAGGATAAAGTTCCATGTGGATCCGGGGTCAAAACTCAGCTATGGCTCCATCGGAGGGCCCAGACTTCCCCCAGCGTAACTGCTGCCATTCCAGGGTCTGGCCGCTTGATGTCTCCAAGTGACAAATTGCCAACGAAGGAGACTAGGCTGGATGGAGCCGCCTGAAGCCAGGCTGGCTGGGGGCTGGGGTCCAGGCCCATGAAGCAGGGGGCAACTGTGGGGACCACAGAAGCAAGTCTTGGTGGCACTGGTCCGTCATTCATTCAATGCTTATTAATGAGTTCCTTCTCTGGGCAGGCACTGAGGATTCAAGGTGCCCGATGGGCTCAGCCCCTGGCTTCGTGGCGCTCACAGTCAGGCTCACACCTCCCCTGTCTTCCCCATCCTCTCCCTACCTAGCACTCTCAGCTCCCTCCAACCCAGGAGAACCTTCAGTATTAGAATCCACACCCTCTATAGGTTTCTTTTGAGGCAGGGTCTCACTATGTGGCCAGGCTAGAGTGTGGAGGCACAGTTATAGCTCAAAGCAGCCACAAACTCCTGGGCTCAAATTATTTTCCCACCTCAGCCTCCCAAGTAGCTGGGACAGGCGTGTGGCACCAGGCCTGGATAGTTTTTGTGGTTTTTGTAGAGATAGGGTCTTGTTATGTTGCCCTGGTTGGTCTCTACCTACTGACCTCAAGCAATCCTCCCACAACAACCCCCAAAGCATTAGGGTTATGGGCATGAGCCCTTTTCTGGTTTGTTATTTGTCTCTCCTAGTAAGGTGGATGCCCAAAGCGCAGGGGCCTCACCTAGTGTCCTCAAGGTCTGGCCCAGAGCAGGTAACTAACACATATTCATTGAAGGGAATCTGGAAAGCAATGAGGTGCTCACATCATCTCTGCAGAACCAAATAGAGCAGAGCAAGGGGGCTTCCTCTGGCTCTGCACCCAGTTCCCCAGACTGTGCAATTCTGGAAGAAGGCTTTGACCGGGCTGTTGTGGGGTAGTGTTGGCACCTGAGTAGGACTGCGTAGTCAGTGGTTTTAGGCCCAGGAAGGCTGCCGGGCAGGAGGTGCTGTCAGCCCAGCTCGCAGACACTGAACAGTTCCACTTCCCCCTTTTCAAAAGTAAACGCGGCGGTGGAGGGAAGGGACAGGCTTCTGCAGCACCCCCTGATCGGCCCAGGGACCTGGCTATTACAAACAGGAAATGTGAGCCAGCAGAGACTCAGCAGAACCAGCTGGGGGTGCCCTGTCTGCTTCCAACTCCAGGGAGCTCCCCTGACACCTCAATCCAGCCTGCGCAGTTGATGAAGGCCAAAGAGACCAGCTGGGTTGCAGCCCGCTGAGACCCAGGGCACAACTTTGCGGGGGAAGCTAAAGAGAAAAGGATAGACAAGCTGGAGCTTCAGGCACACGCTCCTGGAGAAGAAAGGGGGGAACAGGTGAATGGCCACCTGGATGCAGGCAGCTGTCCAGGACTTTCAGAGGACCAGTCTGGGCCCACATCACTGGGCACCAGAGACAGAGACACGAGGATGCCTCTGTAGCCCAAGGCCTACTTTCTACCAGCCCCTGTATATCCAGTCAACATTTCCAGCCCTGCCCAATAGAACTCTCTGCAGTGATGGAAATTTCTTTAAGTTTTCCAATATGGTAGCCGTTAGCCCAGTGGTAGCCATTAGAGCTAGTGGCTCCATGTGGCCCGGCACAGCTCCAGACCATGCAAGGCGAGCAAAGCTGCCTCCCAGGATTTCTTTTCGCCTCCTTTCCTTCCACCCTTGCACCTCCTTTTCTTCTTGTGCCTCAGGCCATCCGTCAATAACACTGTAATGGGTTTGAATTTCATAGGCCACAAACTCAGGTGAAACAAATATGTAAAATACCTTATTTTTCTATAAATAAAGCTCATTTCTAGGTCAAGTGCCCATCCTGCCTGCTGGGCAGAGATTTACTTTAAATCAATTCAGGGCAAATGCAGCCAAGTGAGGGCTTCCTTCCTCCCTTTCCCCAGAGTGCATCTCAGTCTAAGACAGGTCAGCGTAGGTAGCCAGCACCCATGGATTGGGAAAGGGGAAAGTCGGCACCTTAGGGATCTCTGCCTATGCTGTCTATGCTGTCTCTGTCCCTTTCATCTAATCTTTTCCTTAATCTCCAAATTTCATCTCTGGGTTATATTATTCCCGCCTCGCCTACAGGAAACAGGTGCAGAATCCCTCTCAAAGACCCATATTGTTCCCGCCTACCCGCATACCCCCAAACTTCCTGTCCCCTTATTAATAATTTTAAAAGGAGCTAACATTCATTTGACACTTCCTATGTACCAGGCATATTCTAAACACTTTAAAACCACTAGCCCATTTCATCTACCCAACAACCCTTTTTTTGTTTGTTTGGTTGGTTTTGTTCTTTGAGACACAGTCTCACTATGTCACCCTCGGTAGAGTGCCGTGGCGTCATAGCTCACAGCAACCCCAAATTCTTAGACTTAAGCAATTCTCTTGCCTCAGCCTCCCAAGTAGCTGGGCACCCACACAACGCCGGGCTATTTTTTGGTTGCAGTTGTCATTGTTTAGCAGGCCCAGGCTGGGTGCCAACCTGGCAGCCTCGGTATATGTGGTTGGTGCCCTAACCACTGAGTTATAAGTGCCAAGCCCAACCCTCTGTTCTTACTCTGATTTTGCAAATGATAAACTAAGTCACAGAGAGGCAGTATGAAAAAGCTCACACAGAAAGTATTCTTATTAGCTGATTAACTACTAGCATGATTTGATTATTCTACTTTATGTTCATAAATTATAACATTACTGTGTATCCCATAAATTTATACCATTCTAAATTGTCATTTTAGAGTAAAAAGTTGTGCTAGACTTTGCTATTGAAAATAAATTGTAAAAGAAAGAAAGAAAATATAGGAAAAACTCTTCTAGATATTGGCTTAGGCAAAGAATTTATGAATCTTACGATGAAGACCCCAAAGGCAAATACAGCAACAACAAAAATAAATAAATGGGACTTGGTTAAACTAAAAAGCTTCTGCACAGCAAAGGAAATAATCAACAGAGTAAAAAGACAGACTACAGAATGGGAGAAAATATTCCCAATCTCCACATCTGATAAAGGGGTAATATCCAGATTCTACAAAGAACTCAAACAAATCAGTAAGAAACAACCCCATCAAAAAGTGGGCAAAAGATATGAACAGAAGTTTCTCAAAAGAAGATAAACAAATGCATAACAAGTATAGGAAGAAATGCTCGGGCAGTGCCTGTGGCTCAGTGGGTAGGGTGCCGGCCTCATACACTGAGGGTAGCGGGTTCAAACCCGGTCCCAGCCAAATTGCAACAAAAAAATAGCCAGGCATTATGGCGGGCGCCTGTGGTCGCAGCTGCTTGGGAGGCTGAGGCAAGAGAATCACCTAAGCCCAAGAGCTGGAGGTTGCTCTGAGCTGTGATGCCACAGCACTCTACCGAGGAAGACATAACAAGGCTCTATCTCAAAAAAAAAAAAAAATAGATTCTGGCAGGGATGCAGAGAGAAAGACATGCTTGTATGCTATTGGTGGGACTGAAAATTAATACATTTATGGGAAACAGTCTGGAGATTCCTCAAAGAAATAAATGGAAACCTACCATTAAATCCAGCAATCTTACTGCTAGGTATCTACCAAAAAGAAAAGAATTAATTTTAGCAAAAAGACATCTGCACTCAAATGTTGTTTTTTTTTTTTTTTTTTTGAGACAGAGCCTCAAGCTATCCCCCTGGGTAGAGTGCCATGGCATCACAGCTCATAGCAACCTCCAACTCCTGGGCTCAAGCGAGTCTCCTGCCTCCGCCTCCCAAGTAGCTGGGACCA
>CAUYQV010155832.1:0-21599 GCA_963574575.1 Galagoides demidoff | reverse complement strand
CTGACAATGCAGCAAACCTGCATTAAAATTAACGAGACAGACTTCCACGTCTCAGCAAGAGAACATGGCTTCCGCCCTCACAACAAGAAAAAGCCTAACATTCCAAAAGGAAAAAAAATCATTAAATTTTCCAGAGGCAGCAAAACAATGACGTTAATATAATTCCAAAGAATGACAAGCACCTCCCAGGAAAGGCGGGACAGGCAGGAGTCTCACCATTGTCAGAGCAGGGGGAGGGCATGGCTGCACACAAAAACCTGGTAGGAAGGAGAAAACAGCTAAAATCTTAACAAATTCTTAAGTGTGGCCTGAGCACGACAATTTGACAATTTCAAAGCCCCAGACAGGCATCTGTACACACAGGCAAGCTCTGTTTCCAGTGCCTCCTTCCCCGCCTACAGGGGTCCTAGGGCTGCCACTGGGGGAGGATGAAGACGGAGAGTAACAAGCAGCACAGAGGGACAGAGCCCCGACGAAGGCCAACGTGGGGAACGGGCTCTGAGAAAGACCTTGACAGCTTGGGTCCCACACAAAACACCACTGACTTGGGCCCCGAGACAGAAATGGCTCTGGGTCGGCTCAGCGCCTGTAGCTCGAGCGTCTAAGGTGCCAGCCACATACACCAGAGCTGGCGGGTTCGAATCCAGCCCAGGCCTGCCAAACAACAGTTACAACTACAACCAAAAAATAGCCGGGCATTGTGGCAGGTACCTGTAGTCCTAGATACTTGGGAGGCTGAGGCAGAAGAATCACTTAAGCCCAGGAGTTGGAGGTTGCTGTGAGCTGTGACGCCATAGCACTCTACTGAGGGCAACATTTTGAGACTCTGTCGCAAAAAAAAAAAAAAGAAAGAAAGACAGAAATGGCTCTGGGTCTCTCTGGTCACTACCAGGTCACTTCTGGATCCCTCCACAACTTCTCACTGTCCATGCCTCGCCCTGGCCTCCCGGATCCTCCTCCACCTGGACCCCTCAGCCTGGGGACACCACCAGGCACCCTGAGGGTCCCCTCCCTGTGCTGTAGCTGGGAGGCCCCAGGCAGCCATCTGGAGCTTCACAGGGCTCTTCCGTGTCCCTTCTCTCACAGGGATGACTTTCCTGTGCTGTGGCTTGTCCAGTGTCAAATCCATTTTCATAGATTTTCCTCCGGGTTTTTGGTGTTGCAATGCTCAGTAGTTGGCAAATGCAACACTTGTCGTACCATCTTGGCCAGAAGCAGAAGTTCACTTGATTTTCAACAGAGTTACCAAAGCAACACAAGAAAGAAAAGAAAACCTTTCAACAAATGAGGTAGAACACCTGGATTCTCACATGGAAACAAAATAAACCTCAATACTTACCTCTCATCCAACAGAAAATTTTACTTGAGAGGAAGCATAAACCTAAACAAAGCCGCTGACATAGACGGAAGAAAGGAAAGCACACATCTGTATGACTTGTGAGTAGGAAAACAATTCTTAGACAGAAAACAAAATAGTAAGTGACACCCATAAAAGAAAAGAATGAAAAGATTAGATTTCATCAAAATTAAAATTTTTGCTCTTTAGGTGGATTATTAAAAAAACAGAGGCCAGGTGCTGTGGCTTATACCTGTAGTCCTGGCTACTCAGGAGGATGAGAAGGGAGGCTGAAGATGGAGGGAGGCTCAAGTCTACTTCAAGAGGTCAAGATTGAAGTGAGCTATGATGGCGCTATTGCACTCCAGTCTGGGCAACAGAGTGAGACCCTGTCTCTAAAAAAGAAAGAAAACAAATAGACAATCCACAGAATAGGCATTTATCCAAGTGAATATGCCCACAAAAATACCCTTATATTTATTATTTCCAAAACTGGAAACTCCCAGGTATCCATCAATAGGAAAATAGATATACAAACTACAGTGTGTGTATTCATATAATGTGATGCTTCTCAGTAATAAAAAGGAACAAATTACTGATACACAAAACGACATGGATGAATCTCAAAAACAGCCTAAGTGGAAGAAGCCAGACAAAAAGGAGAATGCACTACATACTGGTGTGTATGTGAAGGTTGTGACCTCATCCTAGACAAAGTGCTACATCCCCCACTGCTGAGTACCACTAAGGGCACCTTCGAAGTGCCCCCGTGGGACCACTTCCAGATCAGTTTTATTTCTCTCAAACTGTACCTCTGAGATTCCTCCAAAGAATGTAACTTCTTTTGAGTGACTTATTCTGAGACAGTTTGGGGGATTATTTTGGTGACACTGGAGCAGTCTTTGCACGTTCTAATGTGTGGCAGAAAATCTGTAAGAGTTCTCGAACATTCAGAAGCTTGACTTTTTGACTTTAGGAAGATCTTTAGATGTTGTTCAGGCTATCAACTTACCAAATATAGGATAGTGAAAAAGTCATATAATCACTTTTCTCTTTGCGGGAGAAAGAGCAAAGATTCTAACTTGACTGCAGGGGCACAAATGAGGACCACAAAACCTCTTCCTTAAAGATTCACGACCTGTGGGGAGAGTGGCTGAGGAGAGCCCTAAGAGCTGGCTGTGGGGAGGAGCCAGTCTCTAGGCCTTGTAATGAGACAGGTCTGCCTGAGCCGCCTTTCTGGTTTTTGTTTGTTTGCTTCAATTTTACTTTCTTTTTAGAGATGGGGCCCAAGCTTGTCTCTAACTCCTAGCCTCAAGTAATCCTCCCCTCTTAGCCCCTGAAGTAGCTGGGATTGCAATGCCAGAGGCTGCACCCAGGGGGGTTTGATTTTCTTAGTGCACTAAAGCCAGTGCAGCGCAGTAGGCCAGGCCGTGGGAAAGACTGCCTCACCGTTCAGAGGAGGCAGGACTGCTCTCCTACCCAGGGACGCACCCCACTAATACTCGTCAGAAGACCTGCCTGGGTGTCTGAACTCAGAATTTAGGTTGTCTTATTTAGATCCATGACTTATTTGGAACTGCCAGGCATTCCCTAAGACCTGATGCCAGCCTGTGGGTAAGGAGACTCATGACTTATCTCCTAAACACTCCCTGTGGGTCGGAGTAGGGCAGAAGTTACAGATCCCTGCATCTTCACTAAGTGCTTAGTGTGTGAGGAAGGGCCGTGCTTACACCCTTTCCATCACTGCTCCATCATTCTTTGGAGATGTGATACACAGTGCGAGATCATTAATGAATCAGAACCCCAGGGAAGAATGAGAAGGCAATAGGATGCTGAGTGGGGCAGGCCAGTGATTTCCTTGCTTCTTGCTTCTTCAACCTTGATGAGTCAGGATCACGGTGCTGGTGGAGACCCAAAGCAGGAGAATTCAGACAGTTCAGGCAAGAGCTGCTTCTGTCTTTTTTCTCTAAACTGGAATCTTCTTGGCAAAGTCTGGCATATGGACCCCTAACCTAAAATGGCAGCCCGGAAAAGTCCATAACCACTGAAAGAATTCAAGAGTAGCTGGGGCTTGATAAATTATTCAAACAATATAATCTTAGCTTCTACTCACTGCAGCCTGGGAGTATTGATTCTACCATTATGACCCGCAGAGGCCTTCATTCTAGCCGCCAGTGTGTCGTGGAGACCAACGGCATTTCTGCTTTGGATTTTTTACCCCTTCCTTACCTCAATATTTCAATGGCTCTTCAGCAGTCCTCCTGAAACAAACTGCTCTCCCACGTAAGCTGAGTGGCAACATGCAGACCCGTGACCCACCTACCTTGTCTCTTGCGCTCAGGGCCTCAGGTAGTGAAGGACTGACTCAGAAGCCCTGCCCATATACTAGACCACTATCCACTGTCTAACTTCTACACCGGCGATTTTTAAACTTTAATGTGCAGGATCTTGTCAGAATGCAAGATTCTAAGTCACTAAGTTTGATTCATTAGATGTTCAGCCTGTCTAAGAAGCTCCCAGGTGACATCAACGTGCCTGGCCATTGCACCCCTCTTTGTATAGCAAAACTCTACCTGACTCCATCCCCCAGCCCCTCCCTATCCCAGTGTGACCTGTACATCACACCAGTGTTAAGTTCCTGCTCAGATCCTCCCAGTTGCCTCCCAATAAAATCCAGACTCTTTTGCCTGACTTAAGGCTCTGTACAAACTGATCCTACTTACTCTCTAATCTTTTTTTTCACAGCAACCAAAGTGAACTGTTCTCTGCTCTCCATCCATACCACCACTCTCCTTTTATTTTACTGTTTCTGCCACTTGGAATGTTCTGGCCCAACTCTTTCAAAGCTCAGCTCCAGCACTGCCTCTACGAAACCTAACCAGTAGTTCTACCAGCCAGAAGTGGTCTTCCCCCCTCACCTCTTTTGGGAACATTATTGCTGTTTGTGCTGAGCTATGACTTGGAGGTCATGTCTTTTATCTTGTCTATACTATTATCCCTTCTATAGAGCAGATTCTGGTTTGATTTATGTGATAGACAACCTATCACGATGTTTTGTGCATAGCAGATGCTCAGAAGTTGTGTAGCAGTTAACTTTACTGGGATACAATTCTAATCAGTAAAATGCGTAGATCTCAACTGTCCTGTTCATTGAGTTTGTACCCAGTCAGGACAGAAAACATCTCCATCACTTCCTATTCCCCTTCCAACCCCTACGATAGCTCCCCTCCTTAGCTACAAAATAAATGTTCTGATATCTACTACCACAAACTGGTTGTGTCTCTTGTTGAATTTGATATGAATGGAATTATGCACGGTGTACTCTTGTGTGTGGCTTCTTCCTCTCAATATACTGTCAGTGTTGTCACTTGTTGGAGATAGCTTCCTAAATAACTCACTGATGGTTTACTGAGCTCAGACCGGCCTGGGGGCGCTCCTGAAGTCAAGGGCACTTTAGACTTTCTATGCTGGCTTCCTGCCTGCTGTCCAATAGTTGATAACATTACTGATGTCCCCTGGAGCCCTGTTCTTTCTCTGCTGGCATTTCTGCCTCCTCCATGGAGCTACCTAGACCTTCCAGCAGCTGTCACCAGAATCTGTCTCCTGCCCTCCCCACTGTCTCCCTCAGACCCCTCAGGGGGTTTCAAGGCTCTGTGATCCCAGGGACGGCCTCTGACTGTCCGGGAAGATAGGGTCTTCATTCTTTCTTTGGAAATCAGCTTTTCTGCTTTGAGGATAGAGGTGGGTCATCGTTTGAAGGTCCACTGGAATAAAGGATTGTCATTTGCAATTTGGGGGCTGTCATTTTCTGATTGTAGTCAACTCCGTGCCCAAGAGGCAAGCGTGACAGGGGCCAGTAGGAAGAGAGCGCTACAGGACTGGAGTGCACGCCCAATGTCTGTGTCCCGGGAATCCTCACCTGGCGTCATCTGAAGGTGGCCTGCACCACCTGCCCGTCCATGTGGCCCAGTGGTGGCAGCAACTGTGGCAGCCTACTCCTGCTCACAGACCTCTGTGTACAATGGCTTGATGAGAGCAGGCTGCTTCCTCCCTGTCACAGAAGTTGTAAAGGGCTTATTGACTCTTACTAATTCTCACTAACTCTGCCATAATCTAGCTCAGAGTCGCCTCCCTGGGCTTTGGTGTGACAGGGTGAGAATGAGCTCCAGACTGGACAATCCTAAATTGCTGCTTCAGAAAAGAAGAACCAGGTCCTCATAGGGAAGCACGACTCAGGTGTAAGAGAGGGAGCCAGGTGCCACTCCCAGTGAATACCCAAGTCTAGAAAGAACAAAGAAAAGGCCAGAGGGGCAGTGTTGAGTCATTTGCAATTTGGGGGCTGCCATTTTCTGACTGTCCTTCTCAAGGACATATGTTACTAATAGTATGGAGCACTCCCTTAATCTTTGCAGCCTAAGAGGTAGGCCTTAGTATTTCTACCTGAAGAAAGCATGACACAGAGAGCATGATGACTGGACCCTCATTGCATAGCACGAATGGCAGATCTCGGATTTACACGAGTCTGGCTCCAGGGCGTGCTGATGCCCCGTCGCTCTGCCTTTCTGTCTGGCTCCGTGAAGTTGACCGCAGTATCTCCGAGCTCATATATCCCATCAAAGTGCTCAGAGTCTGACCACAAAGCTCTTACCAGCTCATTACAGCACTTACTGACAGAAAGCCAGGAAGGAGATGGTGCCCTTCCATCCTGCAAAAGGGGCTGGGTGCCCTTGTGGTCCCCAGCATGTGCACTGGCCTCTGTCCTGTGAGCTGACACAGTATCTTGACAAGGCCCATGGCATTAGTCGCTAGAGGCTGTACTAGGTAGCTTAAACAACAGGAATTTATTTTCTCACAGTCCTAGGGGCTGGAAAGTCCCAGATGAAGGTGTCGGCAGGGCTGGTTTCTCTGCAGGCCTCTCTCCTGGGCTTACAAACGGCCATCTCCCCCTGTGTCTTCACCTTCTCTTCCACCTCTGCCAGTCTGTGTCCCAATATCCTCTTCTCATAAGGACAGCAGTCGTGTTGGACCAGGGCCACCCTAATGACTGTCATTTTAACTTAATTACCTCTGTCAATACAAATACTGCCAATTCTGAAGTACCAGCCGTAGAACTCAACATATGAATGGGGGGAGGGGGCACAATTTACCCCATAGCATCTAAGCAAAAATATTTTCCATTTCAAGGTTGCTACATGTTTCAAATTCCTGCCATTGGTCTTCTGAGTTTTGTGAAAGTACAAACACTTCCATGAAACGGAAGACATATGGAACCATTGTCCCCTATTAGCATTGCAGTCACCTTGCCTTATGAGCTACCCAATCCAGTGCCAAGCCTGCTGGGATGGCCTCAGGGCAAATCATTTGAGAATGAGGGGGAAAATTAACAAATAAACCACAGTTCAGGATTCTGCCCAAGAGCCCAGGACAAAATGTGATAGTGTATTGAACCATGGCTTCGCAGTTGGAGTGTGGAGGGAGGAGAGATGCTAAAAGCACCAAAGATGAGATTACCTGCTTCAGAATTTAGCTGCACACTTGCGTTTTGGAGTATTAAGAGTACAAATTTTGGAATCAGCCAGAACAGGGTTTGCTGGTCACCAGCTGTGAGCCCCTGGCCTGGCTGCTTGAACTCCCTGGATGTGTTTCCACTGACCATGGGGGAAGATTTCAATGCTCCCCTCCAGGGGTTGTGCACATGAGCTGTGTTTCATCGTGCATGTGAAGTATTGAGCACAGTGATGGTACACGAAGATATTTAAGGAATAGTACCTGGGTGCTGTTCCAAAACTCCAGAGGGAGGTTGGACGACATTGGAGATGCTGTTAGGTGGGATAAGGAGGAAGGGAGAAGATGCTTTGTCTGGGGGTGTCCACTGAGAGGCAGGCAATGCTAAGAGATGCTTTGTCTACTCTGGGGAACAACTGACCAGTGGGGGGCTCCCAAGGAAGAACAGATGATGTGTCAAGAAGGTCCCCAAGGACTGACCAGATGTTTGGTCTACAATAACAGATGGTCTCCAAGGACTGTCCAACCAAAAAGAGATAGAAAAGGCACAAAGTAGAAATATTTATTATCAAGGTTTCAATAGAGGGTCTTTAGAGCACACACACAGTTGAGGCAACAGTGTCCCTAACTGGCTTACCCTCCTTAACATAGTCAAAGTCACACTCGCCAGTGCCATGACAGTTTACAAACACCATGGCACCCCCGGAAATTGCCTTACAAAGATAGAAAAAGGGAAGCTACTCAGTTTGTTGGATTCTCTACCCCTTTCCAGGAAAAAAAAAATCGTAAATATTCCAGCTGTCCCAACATAGAATTAGGGAATCGGCTAAAGGGGAGCAATTTTATTAAACGCAGGGTTTCCTCCATTCACGGAGCTGGCTTGTTCCTTCTCTGGAATGTTCTATGCTTTAATAAACCTTGGCACTTGGCCTGCTTGCACCTGCTTCCACTCCTCATTTACTCCATCACCTCAGAACCGGTAACCATTCTGCAGTGCTGGGAACCAAGAAACACGAACACTGGGACCTGACATCTGGTCTCCACACCTGCCAATGCAGCAGGGTGACAGATGTCCCAACTCTTTCTGGAGCCCCAGTGGGCTGGAGTCTCCAGCCAGCTGTGTCTTTCTTTAGCTTCCCCACTAGCTCCAGGGGTGGATAACATGTGTAAGAGAAGGTCCAGTTAGTCTCTTAGCAAGCCTGACCTCACAGTGTGGAAAACATTGTTATGGCTCTTTTTTGTTTGTTTGGTGGGTTTCCTGCTGCAAACTGGTGGTGACAGGACCATGGAAAATCTCCTCCTAGGAGTGGCCTGAGCAAGGCCCAAGTCAACCTTAAGAACCCCAAGGCAATGGCCAGACCTGGGAAAGGCAAATCATTACTAGTTGTAGGACCACAGACTCTTCCCTGAGGAGCCAAGCATAACCTCATAACTAGTAAACACACTTGAGATAAATCCAGTACAAAGGGAAATTAGAATTGAGAATACATTTCTCAGATACTCAGAGTGAAAGCCTGTCCAGAGAAGAGTGAAGGAGGTGGCTTCAGTGTCCATGCATGCCAACCTGAGTCCCAGATGTTCCAGAAGTGATGTGGAAAATTTCCTTCCTTGCTTAGGAGAGACCAGGTATCCCAGAAAAACAGCAGCCCAGCCCCAGCCCCAAGATTCAAAGTAATATCCAGGGCCAAACCAGGAAGACGATTCCAGAAGAATGAGAGCCTCACAGTAGCAAGGGTAGGGAGAGTAATAAAAACCCCAGCCAGGTGATGGCCTGGCTCACACAGGAGCAGGAGCCAGAGCAGGTACTTTAGTTCTGAACTTGAGCCCAAAGTCCAGCAGTCCAAGCTGAGAAGTTAATCCAAAAACAAACCAAGCCTCAAAAGAGAACGGTGTAAGAACTAAAGCCTTCCAACAGTTCAGAAGCCAAATCACTGGGAGGAGTTGATCTGGAGGTGAGGCCAAGCCCCAAAGTCACACTGAGGTCAGAAGGCCAGCAGGGCTGAAAGTGGAGTGAGGCAGAGGTAGACCAGAAGTAGTCCTGGATCCATCAAGAAAACCACCTTCCCGGCAGCCTCTGGCTTAGAGTGGAGCTACACCATATGCCCTTTATCAGTTAACATGCAAATCAAACCCACTCCCATGTATAGAGAGTGATAAAATACCATGTCATGATGCCAGGTGCCCACCTCCTGCACCCGCTGGGCATGTGTCCTGGACCAAGCAGGGGTGGAGCTGGGCTTCTGCTCCCAAGGACAATCTCAGCATCTGAGACAGCCCACCTGGTGAGCATCTCGCCATCCTGAAGGTGATTTTGTTAATATAGGTTCTTATTTTTCATATAAAATGGGTCCTTAGTGCAGGCCAGCCACCACATCTGATGCTCAACTCAGGGAAAAACAAGAAGCAGTCAGTTGCGACACAGGCAGGGAAACCAGCAGTGATTAAGTCACTCAGAGTGTCACTCTGTAATTTTAGGGTGATTTAAGGATTTTCAAAGGCAGTTTTGAGTATGTGCAATTTTACCATATGTACTAACCAGACAACCCAAATCCTATATAAGTTATTCTGTATTGGGTTCCTATGAATATGAGGTAGGGGAAGATCCCAAAGGTTAAAAACACAGTCAGACTAGTGGCAGGGAACATTTAAATCTACCATGAGTGACCTGAGATTTGAAGGTTTGGGGAGTAAAATCTGCCAAAGTCAAAAAAGAATGAATACTGCTATTCAATGGGGAAAGGACTACATGTGGAGTTTAGTTAGTTAGTTAACTAACACAAGTTAGTTCTCCTAATGCTGGAAAACTGGATATCCATGTGCAAAAGAATGAACGTAGACCCTTACCATGCATCTTAGACAAGAATTAGTTCAAAATGGATCGAGACTTAATCATAATAGCTAAAACTATAAAACTTTTAGAAGAAAACAGAGAAAAGCTTCATCACATTGGATTTAGTGATGATTCCTTGCATGTGATACCAAAAGCACAAACAACAAAGGAAAAAAATAGATAAATTGGATTTCATCAAAATTAAAAACTTTTGTGCATCAAAAAACACTATCAACAGAGTGAAAGGCAACTCATAGAACAAAGAAAAGTACTTGCAAATCATCTATCTGCTAAAGGATTAATATCCAGAAAAACCTCCTACAATCCTACAATTCAACATAACAATAAAATAACTTGCTAAAAAAAAAACAAAGAATTTAAATAGACATTTTGCCAAAGACATACAGATAGTCAGTAATCACATCAGAAGATACAGAGAGTTATGACTTATTAGGGAAATGAAAGTCAAAGCCACAATGAGATATACTTCACACCCATTTGGAAGGCTACTGCTTTTTTTGTTGTTGTTGTTGTTTGTTTATTTGTTTTTGAGACAGAGTCTCCAGCTGTCCCCCTGGGTAGAGTACTGTGGCATCACAGCTCACAGCAACCTCCAACTCTTGGGCTTAATTAATTCTCCTGCCTCAGCCTCCCAAGTAGCTGGGACTGCAGGTGGCGGCCACAACACCCAGCTATATTTTAGTTGCAATTGTCATTGTTTGGTGGGCCAGGGCTGGATTCGAACCCACCAGCTCTGGTGTATGTGGCTGGCGCCTTAGCCGCTTGAGCTACAGGCGCCGAAGGCTATTGGAAGGCTATTGTTAAGAAAAGAAAAAGTGAAATAAAAATAAAAGTGTTGGCAAGGATGTGGAGCAATTGGAACCCTTGTGCACTCTTGATGGGAAGGTAAAGTGATGCAAGTGCTGCAGAATATAGAATTGCAGGTCCTCAAAAGTTCAGCACAAAATTGTTCTATGAGCCAGCAATCTCACTTCTGGGTAAAAGCCAAAAGAATTGACACAGGATTTCAGGGAGATCTTTGTATACCAATGTTTGCAGCAGCATTATTTGTAATAATCAAAAGGTGGAAACAATCCATCAGTGAATAAATGGATAAACAAAATGCAGTATATATGTACAATGGGACATTATTCAGCTTTACAAAGGAACAAAATTCTGATGCAGGCTACGACAAGGCTGAACCTTGAGGACATTATGCTAAGTGAAATAAGCCAGACACAAAAGCACTAATATCACATGGTTACAGTTATATGATGCCACAGACTGCATAGTTGTGTCCCCCAAAATTCATAGGTTGAAACCCTAACCCATAGCATGATGGTATTTGGAAGCAGGGCCTTTGGGAGATTATTAGGTTTATTCAAGGTCATGGAGATGGAGGCCCCACGATAGGATTAGTGTTCTCGTAAGAAGAGAAAGAAGCTAGAGCTCGCTCTCCCTGCCATGTAAGGGTACAACAAGATGTCTGCCAACAATGGAAGGGTTATCAGCACACACCAAATCTGCCAGCACCTTGACCTTGGACTTCCCAGCCCCAGAACTGTGAGAAATAAATGTTTGTTGTTTAAGCTACCCAGTCTGTAGTATTTTTGTTATAAAAGCCCAAATGGACTACTATGAGTAGTCAAATTCATAGAGACAGAAAGCAGAATGGTGGTTACCAGCACTCGAGGGGAAGGAGAGTGGGGAGTTAGTATTTAATAGGCTCGAGTTTTCATTTGGGAAGATGAAGAAGTTCTGGAGATGGGTAGTGGTAATGGCTGCTCAAGAAGGTAAATGTATTTATTGCCACGACCTAACTTAAAAATAGAAAAAATGGTAAATTTTATGCTGTGTGTATGTGTGCACGTGTGTGTGTATAGATATATTTTAATCTCAATGTATATTTTTAAAAAAAAATGGTACTATGTAACCAGTAGGCCTCACCCTGCCCAGGGAATCTCTGAGCAGAATCAGCCCAATTAGGAAAAGAATGATGTGCCTCAGTAAGTTTATCCATTTGTGGGGTTCGTGTTTTCTACTTGCCCTTCCCTCCACTTTCCCAGGAGTTGAGAAGGTCCAGCCTATCTCAGCCCAGCTGTAGGGGGATGGTTCACCCTCCCTTCTCGGGGTTGGCTGGGGAGCACTCCGTGTCTCTGCGTCTGGCTGGGCATAGCTGGGCTTTCCTCCTGTATCATAGACAATGGATTTCAGGGCAGATGCCGCTTGGTCCTGGTATTTCCTTCCAAGCAAAACAAGCTTGACAAGCAGACTGTTCTGCCCTCTGCTCTCTCTCTCACTTGTTCCTGGTGGAGACAGGGTGGCCTCTGCCATGGAGGACCCCTCATGCACCCAGCCCCTGCTTGGGAGTGGTCTGTCTGCCAGAAGCCCACCTTCTGCTCCTGCAGGGAAGGGCTGCACCTAGCAGTGCCTGGGCCAGGGCCTGTGTGCTGCCAGTTGCACTGTTAGGAGGGACCTAGACATCTCACCCTCTTCCTCTAATACCAGCCTCATCTGCAGCTGGGTTGATCTCTATTTGCCAACCCTTTTGAGGGTCTCAGTCAGTTTAGAACTTGGGTAACCAGGATAATGATGCCAAAGGGAGGCTTGGAGATGTAGGCATCACACAGCACACCTCTCACAGTGCTCCTCAAACCACCTGTGTGAGTTGTGTATTCCTCTGAGGAAATCGTCACACTCTGGGACACATCTCAGTCTAGCGGAGTTCTCAGTCCAAAGCCAAGCTCACCCACTCAAGTGTGCAAGGTCCAAAGCCAAGCTCACCCACTCAAGTGTGCAAGGCCCACGGGCCAGACTCAGAAAGAGCTGAGGGTTTTCCACACTGGAAGGATGGAATTCCATATCGAGAAGACTGGGTCACACACAAGCAGGGCAACCTGGCCAAAGGGAGGCAACAGAAATTTCAAATGTAGTGGTTAGTTTTCCTTGGCTGGCTAACAAATTATCACAAATTTACCAGTTTGAAATAACCCACATTTATTATCTCATAGCTTCTGAGGATTCTGGGGACTTAGCTGGATCCTTGGCTGAGACCCAGCTGCCAGCTGGGCCAGAGGGTGCCCACAGCACTTAGCACTTCTACCTCCATCTCCACCCACCCAGGTCCTAGCATGACCCTATCTGGGAAGGAAGGCTGGAAGGAGGGTGCGGGTTACAGGCCCTCTGCGGAGGAGTGTACAGAGGCCTTGAACAGCATGATGAGGCAGAAAATGAGAGGAAGGCATGGGGTCCTGGGCAGGGCCAATTCAGTGGCATACAGCACAGTTCTGCTGGGGCTCGACCTGACACTACAGAACTCAGACCACGGCGAAGGAGAACCATAGCCAGGAGACAGGAAGGGGTAGGCTAAGGCCACAAGGGCCTACCCATGGTGACAAGGCCTTCCCATCCCAGGTCAGTGACTTAATTCTAAATCCCCCGGGTCAGGGGCTAAGGTTGCTACTGAAAGACTGTCTGCTCAGTGAGGAAGATGTAGGAACTGCACAGGGCTGGTTCTGAAGGTGACCAGCAAACCCTCATCTGGAAGGAGGGTGCAGGCAGAGGCCACAGGAAGCCTTTAAGCTCCGATTCCTGATTCCTAACCTGTGCAAAGACAAGCGGCTCAAGTGAACATTTGCCCTTGTGCTAGTCCCCATTCCGCCAGCCACAGTGTCCTAAATCTCTAGGTTATTTTTCTACATATGTTGCTTCAGCCCATCACCTGACACCACACGTCAGCCTCAACTTCTGAGGGCTTTACTTCTGAGGGCTTTGCTCCTGGTGAAAAGCTCATGTTGAAAGGATTCTGGCCGCAGCCAGACCACACCCTGGGAGCCAGTCTGTCGATTCTCTTGTCTCAGCATCGATCTCATAAATCATCCTGGGAGGGGCTCCATCTGCATCCTGGCCAGAGATCGATGGTGCTAATGGCTTCTGGTCCATTAGAGGTGGAAGAGTTCCGGCCTGTGCAAGTTAGCAGCAAGTCATGTGTCATCGGCCTTGCCAAGCAAAGATTCTGGGAATATTCCTTGGTCGTCCCCTAAACTCTGGGGGCAGGACCCAGTGAATAGAAGAAACTTGTCCCTGGGGTCTCTGAAGGACAGCTCTATCCTGTGCCCAATCCCTCATCCTTTCTAGTCTTGAGGATGCAACCAACCCCCCACGTGGTCACCCTATGAAATGACTTTCTTGGCTATTCCTGCAGAACTGTCTGTGTAGGCAGTCATAATCTCCCAAAGACTGAAGGCTACTCCGAATTGTCGTCACAAAGCACTCTAGACTGGACTGCTCTAAGGATGAGGACCTAGAGGAAGTGTATGGGTAGGTACAATCTGTGGTGAGCTGTGTGACCGGGTCATCCTGTGTGGTTCCAGGGTCTCAGTCCTGGGAATCCCAGGTAGAATGCCTCACTCCACAAAACAAGCTCCATGGTCATCAAGGATGACTGTGTTCTTCTTGTGAATGGGGACCAGAGAAGTTAAAACATCCTGGACCTACTCAGCGGTCCTTGCCATGGGCAGGCTCCAGTCCCTCAGTACAGGGTCACTTGGGAGCACCTCGTATTATCCAGGAGGCAATGTCCTATCTGCCATGTTGTATATTCAAGTGACTCCACCTTTAGCTGCTGTGATTTATGCACATCTTCATCTCCAGTGGTGTCAAAATCCAAGATCCTGGTAGCTGAGTGGTTAGGGCACTGGCCACATGCACTGAGGCTGGTGGTTTTGAATGCAGCCGGGACCTGCCAAACAACAATGACAACAAGAAAAAAGATAGCTGGGTGTTGTGGTGGGCACCTGTAGTCCCAGCTACTTGGGAGGCAAGAGAATTGTTTAAGCCTCAAAGTTTGAGGTTGCTGCTGTGAGCTGTGACACCACAGCACTCTACTGAGGGTGACATAGTGAGACTCTGTCTCAAAAAAAAAAATCCAAGTCCCCTAAACCAAATGTGGGAAATGGCCTGGAATTTTTCCCATCTTGTTTGTAGCCAGTAAATTTAGGAACAATGACAGGATAGAACAGGAAAGAGGCTGGATTCTGTTCGCCTCTTAAAACCAAGAGCTGAATGCAGCCTTGACTCTCTATGTGGATGTGCTGTCAAGTTTGAATCCTGCTGGCACCTGCCCCTCTGTTAGATAGAATGATGGGGTTCTGAGTGGTTTGATCACAGCTCAAGGATCAAAGCCCCACTGAGTAACCTGATGCTGAGTGAGGGCATGCCCACAATAGAGACGCTCTTCTCCACCGAAACCAGAGTGTAGACAGAGCTCTGTCTGCTGTTAGTGACTCCTAACTGCAGATCTGCTGCTAGAAGGGAAACAAGCCTTTCTCCCGTTTGTTCTTTAATAGCCTCGTGTCTGCTATAAGTGGCCTTCCCACCTCTAGAAACTCAGCATTAAAGGGACATCACTGAAATGGACCATATATACTGCAAATATTTTCTTCAAAAGGATGTGGATTATGAGCTGGGTAATACAGCATCAACAACCACCCCCTCCAATACCAGCTAATGATATTTGAAAGAGCTTTTCCACTATTTCATCCCAGGGCTCTTATTTGAAGTGAAAACCAGAATTCTTAAGACTTCTAATTCTAGAGTCAGACATGTCTTAATTCAATCCCAGCCCTGAAAATTACCACGGAGTGTGGCAGTTATAAAACATTTCATCAAAATTGTAGCACTCCCGCCATGAGGAGTTGGGGGTCTATGTTCTGTATCCTTGAATCTGAGCTCCATGAGTGCTTGCCCAATAAAGTACAACAGAAGTAATGGTACCAGTTTCCAGATCCCCAGACCTTAAGAAACTAATTGCTTCCACTTCTTGTCTCTTGGGATACTTCTTTTCCTTCTTGGAACCAGACATCATGCTGTGAGGAACTCAGTAGGTAAATGGAGGGGACTGGGAGAGAGGACTTACATACTCAGGCCACAGCCCCCACTGGTTTCCCAGCCAACAGCCAGCACACACACGCCAGCAGCACTGCAAACGAGCCCTCTCAGAAGTGGTCATCCACCCCCAGGCTGTGATGAATAGTGCTGCTGTGAAAATTCATATACAAGATTATGTGCAGACATACGTTTTCATTTCTCTTGGATTTATTCCTATGAGTGGGCCCATTGCTGGGCCATATGGTAACTATGTTTGACTATTTGAGGACCTGCCAGCCTGTTTTCCACAGTGGCTACACCATTTCACATTCCACTAACAATGTATGAGAATTCCAATTCTCTATATCCAGCCAACACTCTTTATTATTTGTCTCTGTGATTATACTGCCCTAGTGTGTGTAGTGGTAGCTCTCTGTGGTTTGAATTTGCAAATCTCTGATAGCTTTTGTGTCCTTACTGGCCATTGCCTATTTTCTCTGGAGAATGTCTGTTCAGATCCTTTGTTCATTTCTCAAATTGGATTAGATGTCTTTTTGTTGAGTTGTACCCATTCTTTTTATACTCTAGATATCAATTCCCTATAAGATATATGCTTTATGGATATTTTTTCTTATTCTATGGGGATTTTTATAACTTTTCTTTTTTATTTTTTTGAAACAGAGTCTCATTCTGTTATCCTGAGTAAAGTGCCATGGCATCATCATAACTCACAACAACCTCAAACTCTTGGGCTCAAGAGATCCTCTTGACTCAGCTCCCAATAGCTGGGACTACAGGTGCCCTCCATAATGCCTGGCTACTTTTTGTATTTTTTTTTCTGTTTCTTTTTTTTTTAATTTCAGGTTAATGTGAGAGTACAAACAACCAAGTCACAATATTTGAGTTTGTTAGGTAGAGTCCCTCTTGTAATTGTGTCCCACACCCAAAAGGTGTGCCATCCATCCCTACGTTGTGCCCATTAAGTGGGAGCACATCATTCCTCCCTTCTCCCCCTCCCCCTCACTCGTTCTCCCTACTCCCAACTTGAATTGAATTGAGTTTTACTCCTATATGGGCATGAATTCAATCATCTGCTGGCTTCTATTAGTATGGGGGATTTTGGATATTTGCTTTTCCATTATTGTGATACTTTCCTGCGAAGAATGTGTTTCAACTCCATCCAGTTTAATACGAAAGATGTAAAGTCACCATCTTTTATGGCTGAATAGTATTCCATGGTATGCATGTACCATAGTCTGTTAACTCATTCCTGAGTTGATGGGCATTTAGGTTATTTCCACATCTTGATGATTATAAATTGAGCTGCAATAAACAACCTAGTGCAAACATCTTTATGATAAAAGAATTTTTTTCTTCTGGGCAGATACCTAGTAGTGGGGTTGTGGGATCAAATGGGAAATCTAATTTGAGTTCTTTGAGGACTCTCCATACTTCCTTCCAAAGAGATCATATTAGTTTGGAATCTCACCCACTGTGTAACAGTGGTCTCCTCTCTTCATATCTGCACATCTTCATATCTGCAACTTTGGGAGTTTGTGATGTAGGCTAATCTTACCAGGGTTAGGCAATATATCAAGGTGGTTTTGATTTGCATTTCTCTGATGACTAGGGATGATGAGCATTTTTTCATATGTTAGCCATTCGTCTGTCATCCTCAAAGAAGATTCTGTTCATGCCCCTCACCCAGTGATAGATGGGATTGTTTGCTCTTTCTTGTTGAGTAATTTGAGTTCTCTATATATCCTACTTATCAAAACTTTGTCAGATTTATAACATGCAAATATCTTTTCCCATTCTGAAGGTTGTCTATTTGCTTTGATTATTATATCCTTAGCTGTGCAGAAGCTTTTCAGTTCAATTAAATCCCATTTATTTATTTTGGTTGTTGCAGCAATTGCCATGAAAGTTTTCTTCATAAAATCTTTCTCCAGGCCACTATCCTCAAGAGTTTTTCCCACACTTTCTTCTGAGACTTTTATCATTTCATGTCTTAGATTTAACTCTTTTATCAATCTTGAATCAACTTTTGTAAGTGGTGAAAGTTATGGGTCCAGTTTCAGTCTTTTACTTGTGATTATCCAGTTATCCCAGCACCATTTATTCAATAGGAATTCTTTTCTGCGGTGTATTCTTTTGTGTGGTTGATGGGCACAATGTAGGGATGTGTGGCACACCTTTTGGGTATGGGACACAACTACAAGAGGGACTCTACCTAACAAATTCAAATATTTTGACTTGGTTGCTTGTACCCTCACATTAACCTGAATTGAAAAAAAAAATTTTCATTTTTAAGTAATAAAAAAAGGGAAAAATTATCCAGGCATTGTGGTAGATGCTTGTCGTCCCAGCTACTCAGGAGACTGAGGCAGCAGGAGTACTTAAGCCCCAGAGTTTGAGGTTGCTGTGAGCTAGGCTGAGGCTATATGGCCCTCTATTTTGGGCAACAGAATGGGACTCTGTCTCAAAAACAAAAAGAGTCATTTGTGTTCAACATCTGGACCTTTGGAGAGAAACCGAAAGAAATAATTTTAAAGGAAGAGCAGAAAAATAAAAAAAATTGGGTTACCATCGGTCTCTCGTCTGACTGATTTTTCTAAAATGCAGCTCTTAGGACATATTAAAAAAAAAAATCATTGTTCCTGGAGAGTCTGGTATCAAGACTAGCTCCACACGGCCCTGTGTGTGATGCAGGCTCTCCCACTTTGGGCTCCAAATGCTTGGCATGACTGCCTTTTACTCTTCTCCAGTGAGAGAAACAGTGACCCTCCACTCCCAGCCTCCCCACATAAGTGTCCCCTGTTCCTGCAACCTGCCCACCCCCCTCCTTCTTCACAAACCCAGGAGAAGCTCCAGGAGGCCCCTCTGGTGGCGTGGCTCATCTCACTCACGTCTTCCCAGGGCGTGTTCTTTTCCTCCTCTCAACAACCTTGCACACAGCTCACTCACTGTTTTCGGCCTATGCTGCCAGTTGTCAGGATGTCCCCTCTCTGTGGGCTTTGTGTCTCCAAAGCCGCTACAACCCATAAACAGAGTCAGTGTTTGGAGCTCCTGTCAGGGGGCTCAATAACCGTTTGTTGAGTGAGTATGAGAATGAGTGAAGGAAAAGCTACAGGGCGCCAGAGCGATCCCCGGCAGTGCTGTGCTGGCCTACGTGGTTTCTCCCCACTTCCATCCATTCCTTCATCCTGCTGTTGGCATAGCTGGTGAACAGTCCCTGCTACAAGGTGCCCAGGTGCAGGCTGGCCAATGTCCTTCCCAGACTGAAGGGACCTAAGTTTCAAGGTCATCTTCTCTTGATGTCTCACCGGCTGACCAGCGGCTGAGCTCCCTGAGAACACTCACTATTTTTCTTCCTCTCCGTGCACCGTAGGGGAGAGCTGGGCTGGTCACTTTGTCTTCCTTATCTGTGACGCTTTAGCCAGACATCATTAGTCTGATCAGCTGGGGATGAAGGGCAGACTGAGGAGGGACAAAGCCTGGCCATACACTCAACACACAGAACCTGCACCTGAACTTAGCTAACTGCTTCCCACTGTGAGTCTGCTACTGCCTAGAAGGTACTCAGGTACCGATTTTAATAAAAAGACAAGAACAATACTTAGTAACTGTATTAGTCTGGGTTCTTCAGAGAATCAGAAGCAATAGCGCGCGCGTGCGTGTGTGTGTGTGTGTGTGTGTGTGTGTGTGTGTGTGTAAAGAGATTCATTCTAAGGAATTATCTAACATGATTATGGAGGCTGCAAGCCCTAGGGTCTGCAGGATGCATTGGCAAGCTGGAGGAGCTGACGGTGTGAAAGGCGTGTTTCAGTTCAAGTCCAAAGTCAGGGAAAAATGACATTAGTTTGAAGCTGCCATTGGGAAGAATTCTCTCTTCCCTGGGGATGGGACATCAGCATTTTATTCTGCTCAAGTCTTCATCTGAATGGAGGAGGCCACGTTCAGGAGGGCAATGTACTTTCTTTATTCTGTCTACCGATTGAAATGTTAATTTCATCCCAAACACCCTCATAGAAACATCCAGAATAATGTTTGATCAAGTATCTAGGCATCCCTTGGCCGAGATCAACCTCCACGGTAACCAAATCCAGTGAGTTTTACATAAGGAACTCTTTCAAGGTGGTTTACGGTCCTTGAGGATAATTGTTTTGTCTCACATTGTCCCAGTATTCCACACCATGAATGTACCAACTTCTCTGACCT
Source organism: Galagoides demidoff (assembly GCA_963574575.1). Taxonomy (NCBI): domain Eukaryota; kingdom Metazoa; phylum Chordata; class Mammalia; order Primates; family Galagidae; genus Galagoides; species Galagoides demidoff. The sequence continues at coordinate 1,839 of CAUYQV010155832.1, read as the reverse complement.
TCTTTTATTTTTTTTTTTGCAGTTTTTGGCTGGGGCTGGATTTGAACCTGCCACCTCCAGCATATGGGGCCGGTGCCCTACTCCCTTGAGCCACAGGCACTGCCCCAACTTCTCAGACCTTTAAGAGGGGGAGGAAATAGAGGGGAGGGTGAGTGGGGTGAGCAAGGGGCACCCCTGATAAGGAAACTTTGCTGCTGTGTGAGAGCCACACAGCTCTTCCTGTGACCAGAGGCACAAGATGCGGGGTGAGCGGCTGTAAGACGAGCTTTGGTACCTGCGTTTTCCCTCACAGAGCCAGAGTGAGGGAGTGTGGTGGGCCTCCCAAGGGGCAAGTCAGAGGTAGGAAGACAGAGTTCACCCTAGATATTCTGGGCTATTTCCAACACTGATTTTGCTGGGAATAAACCACTTGTATGATTGATTAACTAATGATGGCTATGTTTTTTTTACATTGCTTTTATGATCATAAAAAGAGCAATTATCTAGTGTTTTCCATGAATAACAGTACCCGCATGGGACTATTGACGGTGGTACGTGTTTTATGTAAGTTTTTGTTTTCAGTCTAACCAGTAGACCTACAGTCTGCGTTTTTGTCACCATTTTACAGATGTTAAAACTAAAGCTCAGAGACATGACACTTGTGCCAGGCTGCAGAGCTGGTAGTTGGACAGCTGAGAAGGACATGCTGATGTTCTGAGCCCCTGCTTGCCTCCCTCTGTCCTCTGTGACCCTCTGCTCATCAGAAGAAGCCAGTAGTTACACTGATCAGTCATTGCCAAGGATGCCTTAGTGGACCCCTCCCTTGCTCTGAATCTGTCCACACCAATTTGGAAAAACTATGATTTTTGTTGTGATGGATGAAGATGGCTTCGTGATTCTATATATATTATGTTGGTATAAACAGTCTTTACCTGTAATAAACATCTGTTCTTCATCACATTCTGAGACAGAATAAAAAATGTGGAAGAGGGCAATTTTAATCCATGACAATTTTCAATTTTAGAACTCTTTGCAAATGGTGCCAAAGGAGGTACCAATTCCATGAGATATAGAATAAGACATTTTTTTCCTTCCAAACAATCCTGGGGAGGGGGAGAACTAAAACCTAACTTTTATTCAAAAAGCGTTAAAAGGCTGCTGCTGTCTAGTCAGACACCAGCTTTGGGTACCCAGATGATGTCTGCTGGGGAGATGGAGAGAGCAGGAGGCAGGCCCCACCCTTGGGCGATTGGCTTAGGCAGGGAGCAGCATCGTAGAATGCAGAGACCCACCCAGACAAGCTCGAAGACAATGAGATATTGAAGGCGACCACAGGCCAGCTGGGTCCCAAGGGGTCAGAGGGGCGCACCGGTTAACTGCGGCTCTCTACCCAAGGGGGGTCCATGGCTCCCCCTGCTCACCCCACTCCTCTGCTCCACTGTGAACATAGCTGCTTCCCTACTAGTTAACTGCCATGCCCACCACAGGGAGATGCGCATGAACTACCATGTTCCCACGGGTATGTGACCTCCTCAAAGAATGAGAGAAATTGTCCATTAACTCTCTGTGTAGCTTTAGTCATGACCGTCTCTCAAACCTGGGTTTGAGCCCTGGCTCTGCTGCTTGTTAGCTGACCTTGGGCAAGTCCTGTGCCTCCTTGTAGCCTCACTTCCCTCTGCCCCAAAGCATTTACCCACTGGAGGAGTGTGAATGAAAGGATGCGTGCAAAGTGCTTTGGAGGTACGTAAGAAATGGCAGCTGTTGTGATTCTCATAGCTGCCAAGTTGGAGGAAGTGAGCTGCTGCGTGCAGGGTGCTGGCTGGATGGGCTGAGGCAAAGCCTGGACCCAGGGGGACTGGG
>CAUYQV010155831.1:0-10386 GCA_963574575.1 Galagoides demidoff | reverse complement strand
AATGGCCGGGCATTGTGGCGGGCGCCTGTGGTCCCAGCTACTTGGGAGGCGGAGGCAGGAGACTCGCTTGAGCCCAGGAGTTGGAGGTTGCTATGAGCTGTGATGCCATGGCACTCTACTCAGGGGGATAGCTTGAGGCTCTGTCTCCAAAAAAAAAAAAAAAAGGAAAGAGAAGAAGACTTCCTTTTTCCTGGCATCCTGCAAGCTTGCGTTCTTCCTTTGTGGTAACTAGCTTTTATATAGCTCGCTGGGTCCCTCCTCTTGTTCCCTCGTCCTGTAAATTATGAGTCATTAACACACACAAGCAAAATACACATATGGAGAGAAGAAGAGTGATAATGATAATCACATTGTATCCAAATGATGTGTACTGAAATGTAACTATTTTTTAAATGAAACAACATATCTTAGTTATCTTTACATAGTATCCCTAGCACCATCACATCTTCTTAAAAACTGTAAACTTTTCCATCTTATGGATATATAATTACATATTAAATAATTCCTCATTGATGGGGATTAAGGTTGTTTCCAATGAATGGCTTTTATATAAAATTCTGGAATTTATATACTAGCAGATACATTATTTTACCAAGAAAAATTTACCTACAGGTGGCATTTCTGAGTTAAGATTATGTGAGTTTGTATTAAGCATAGTAAGATTGTCCTTCTGATGAATAGTTGGAATTTTTCTATCTCAAAAATTCTAAAAAGTAAAACAAAGTAAGTGTCAATTATGTAAATAATATTTATTTTATGTAATACACAGTTCTATTTTGTACATGCTTTATACACTTTTATCAGGTCCTCGTGTCTATAAAAGACATTTACCTATTTTTAAAACTTAAGAATATCCTTTTACTATGTCAAATAAGGATCACCTTTTACAGCTGTATTTTTGCTTTTTATACATAAACTGGTCATATCTATGATACATTTGTTGCTGAATTCTTATTCTGAAATGTAGTCTTAAATCTCAACACTGTGTTTCTAAAACACAAATTTGATTATGTCAATCCAGGGCTTTAGTGGTTTTTCAGAGCCTCCAAAAATATTCTAGGTCAAAAAAAAAAAAAGGCAAAAAAGCCCATCAATATAGGACTAGTTAATAGACCATTATATATCCATATAATGGAAAAGTCTAGGTTTTTAACAAGATGTGATGATTCTGTATATAGTGTAATTTAAAGATCTCTAATATATTGCTCCAGGTTTTTAAAGAAGTAGTTACAAGTTAGTATATATCATTTATATAAAACGTCTGTCTGTCATTCTCGCTCACTCAGACCTTAACACATTTCTAAAACATATTTCATATGTCAGTCCAGGGTTTAAAGCCTACTAGTGATTTCTCAGAAACTCCAAAAACCTACTAGGTTAAAAAAACAAAGAATTACAGCAGCACCTGTAGCTCGAAGGAGTAGGGCACCGGCCCCATATGCTAGAGGTGATGGGTTCAAACCCAACCCCAGCCAAAAACTGCAAAAAAAAAAAAAAAAAAAACCAATCAGCTGAGCATGGTGGTACGAACCTGTAGTCTCAGCTACTTGGGAGGCTGAGGCAGGAGGATCACTTGAGCCTGAGCCCAGGTGTTTGAGGCTGCAGTGAGCTGTGATCATGTCTCTACCCTCCAGGTTGGGCCAGAGAGAGACCTTGTCTCAGGCACCAACACCACACCCAGTTCAGGTTCTGTGTATGACATGCAGGAACTCCATCCGCATAGTTACATTTAACGCTAATCAGCACATAACCGAATTTTAACACCATCACTGTGAATGATGCAAATGCTCTCAAAAATAATTATTTAATCTGTTCATTCCACATTGTTAACTATGAAAAAGTCAAAAAGTAGTATTTTATGAAATGAAAACATTATGTAAAATCCAACTGTTATTGTCCAGACATGGAGCCCTGGAACACAGCCACACTCACCCCCTGACATGTTTTCTGTGGCTGGTTTTGGAGGACTGTGGCAGAGTCCCAGCACAGTCATTGCTGCACAGATACCGCAGCAGGAATTGTGTGTCCTGGAAACCTACAATACATACTATCTTGCCCTTTATGAAAAAATGTTTGCTGGCCCCTAAACTAGACATGGTTATTATAATGTGGGTGCATATGTACACAGCTGCTGGTTTGTATATGTGTGTATATCCACATTTAGTGTGATGTAAAATCTGCAAATTGGCAGGAATATTTTAAATATAGGCTCACTCCATTCTTGCATAGATGGAGTGTTAGGGTGTGCAGCTGGCATATCACCAGCATCACTGTTTCTGAAGCTGTGCCCTCAGGAGGCCCTGTGTCCAGCCATGGAGCTGGGGGACTTCTGTTTGGCAGATAATCATTGTAAACATGACAAAATCTTGCCTTTGGGGGGATCATTGTGACTCCCTGAATAAATCTTTTATACCACTGTGCCAGGATCACCTAAAAATATCAGAGTGGGAAACTCACTGAGCTTCCAACCCAGACCGGCCACATGAACGCTCTGTGCCTCTTCACCCAGGGATGTTTGCTTAGTAAGTGTCGTGAGGAGGGATAAGATTTGGTCTGAAGTTTGACTTTTTCACAAGTTGCTATCAAGGCTCTAATTGAGTTAGCTCACCTTCACCGCCTCAAACTCCTCTAGCATTTCTGAACAGAATCAAAGATTTGCACTTGACCAAATTGACTGAGGCACGTTCATAAAATACACTTGATACCTTGTTGACAGATACATTTCACACTTAGGTATTAAACCATAAAACAACTATTCAGCATATAAAAAGAAAAATCTAAAGTGATACAGAAATTAGATTTATTTTTGCTTTCTTGTGTTCTAAATATAGAGTGAACTAGAAAATGTCTGGGTGTGAGTTTGGTGGAAGGTCTTTAACGGGATCCCCATTGACTGAAAACAGAACAGGAGGAATGTGGAAAGACAGGACCTAGGGGGGGTCCAATTTCCACGCAGGAGAAAATTAGGTGGCCGGCCGGGCTGGTGTTCCAGATATCCACTATTTCTCACCGTCCATTGCTGGCCCCTTTCCCTGAGTTAACAGGAGGCACATTAATCATTGTTTTGCTGGTCTTCAAATGTGGAAAAAACTCTTTTCTAGAATGGTTAGCCGAAACAAATACTGAGTGTAAGTTAGTTGGATCAACCCTGAAATCAGCCTGTTTCTGTTTGTTCTTTCATTCAACTAAAGGACATTTGTTTACTGTCCATAAGGTGCTGGGGAATTTGCTGGATAAGGAAAGAACCCCCAAATTCTACATGTATTAAGGCTTTATATCTTACAAAGATGGCCCACAGTCTATTACTTCTAATTTGTCTCTGTATAAAGTGAGCTTCCCAGGCCCCCTCCAGTCTGAACGTGGGAACATAAACAGAAATAACCCAGATTCTGCTTGTCCACTGCCCCCTCCTCTGCTGTCCAGTACCTCAAGATTCACCCACTCCCTCCATGCTAGTCACTCCCAGGAATACCCAGAGGTGTGTTAATACACTGGTGGAGAACACCTGGGGGCATTTAATGCCCTCCCTGTCACTGCTGTCCAGTGACTGCATAGTCACTGGAGAGTGGTGACGTCCTGCCGCTGATTCTGCTCCCGTGCTCCACGAGACACAGGTTTGCTGGGCACCTGTGCTGACAAGAGAGACCCAAGTCGCATGTCAGAATAATCCCCTTCCATTCAGCCAGTCTGGTTACCCCGGGGCCAGGCTGCTTTACCTGCAGAACCAGGACAGGACTCCTCTGCTCACCCTGTCAGGCTTCTCCACCTGGACACTATGATGCTGTGCCCCACAGCTCACGGTTCTCCTGCGTCAAAGAAATAATCCTGGAAATAGTCCCCTCCGCAGGTGTGCAGTGCACCTCTCCATGAGCCATGGACATGAGTTTGATGGTGGGAACAGGATGGGAGAGACCTCTCCATGCCCAGTTGCACCTGCCCGTCGGTGCTTAGACCCAAAGTTCTCTCTGAGACTCTTTCTCCCCTTACACACCCCTGGGATCTATGAGGAAACACACATCATCTGCAGTAACCGTTAAAGGTGGACCCAGGGAGCACATGCACACTTCCCCAGAATCTGATTGATTGAACAGCACATCTTCAATCACACAGTTAGTAAGGAGAGGACTTGGGTCCAACTCTTTGACCTCTGAACGTGCTTTCTCAGGTCCTGATCCCAAGTCTTGATGTGGCTGCTTGAGTCAAAGCCTTTGCTGTCCGGCTTTTCATCTTGTACCATATTTGAAAAGAAGGGGAGATAAACACTTGTCCTTATCCTCCTCCTCCCCCCGACACAGAGTTCTGCCAACTGCCCAGTGCAGAAGATAAATTAAAAGTGCAGAAAACAACCAATTTGGTTGTGAGCTACAATAACATCCTTTTCATTATCTCAGAGCCCCCTCACAGACGGTGGCCACCAGATCAACCACATCATTGGAAAGAAGGGCTATGTTATCCCTGAGCTTCCATCGGAGGCTTGAAGAAGAACAAAAGCTTCTTGGGTTGGAAAGGATTTAGTGAGGTCAAAAGGACCCGTTGCCTGGATTCTGCATTAATGGATATTAGTTGCCTGAGTTGATGTTGAAAACATCCTGAAATATTCAGCACTGCCCTTCCCTCATATCCTAACTATAAACACTGCTTTGTGCTTTTAAACACTGAGAATTCTTTTCAATAAGAAAGATGGGTGTGTGTGTGTGTCATATGAGGAGAAAAGCATATAGAATAATAGGTTGTTTTCTCTGTTCAGCTGAAGCAAATGAAAAGACCCCCACAAATCCCACAAAGCGCACGTTGGCAGACAAACTAAACAAAACTGATTTTTATTTTGTTGTCTTTTGTTTGATGTTACAAACACAAAGGTTATTAAGCTCCTTTCTGCCATGAGCCACTTTAAAAGTCTGAAGTAACATATGAATCTGATCTCAAAATGTTTTTAAATGTACACAATAGAAAAATAGTAGTGCAAAGTAAACTACACTAAAATACAGTTATGAAACCAATTTTAAATTAGCCTTATAGGTTCCATGCTCTTCTTTATCAACACACGAAATAAAAAATCAAACAAAATGACGAACTGTTGCTGTCAGTGTCAAAATATCCATGGAAAGTCACAGGGCTGCTAATGAATACTTTTATATAGTTTCTTTCCTCCTTTAATAATTGAGTGATACATTAAATTCCAGTCAGAATTTAGTGAAAATAAATACTCAACATTTCTTCCAACCAACTTCATGGACTCTGTGGATTCTGCTCTTAGATCTTTTTGGAAGTTTGTGGATTCTGAGTAAGACCCTTTCATAGCGTGACAATGGGCAGACCATAGATCACAGACGATATCCAGGTCTGAGCTTTTAGCCAGGAGAAGACTTAGAGCAGGTGCCCAGCCCTCTCTCTGAGGTCCCAGCTACGTCCCCGCCAAGATCCTAGTCACCATCATCCTCTACGCCTCTTAGTCTGAATGTTTAAAAATCAACCCCGTGTATGTTTTAAAAAGCGTCCTCTGGTTTACCCAACATGATCAGCCTCTTTAAATTAACCCCTAACAGCCATTAAGGTTCCACTTAAATTGTCCTTGAACTGCTTTTTTCTGAATTTGTCCCAGAAGTTGGCAATAGTCTCTGAAGATGGCTTTTAGGTGAACAAAATGACCATGCACAAAAATGGTAACAGAAGTTACAGAGCGTGCAGGAAGGTGGCACAGGCCCTGGATAGTAGGAACGTGGTGAGTCAGGTGCAGCCACTCATGCTCAGTATGGGAGGGGAACAGGGGCGTGGATAGGAGGTGGGTCAGGTGCAGCAGCTTAGCTCAGTATGGGAGGGGAATGGGGCATGGACAGGAGGCACGAGGTGGGGAGGTGCAGCCGCTCAGCTCAGTATGGGAGGGGAACGCAGAAAGGAGAAAACCCCTGTCGACAGCAACCTACATGCCGACTTCCCGGGTGGGTAACCAGCCAGGAGCCCGCCCATCCCCACCTCAGGGCCTCCAGGTCTGCTCACTCACTTTATTTCTGCGTGTCTTAATTGAAAGCCGCAGAGTCCCTCTACTGCTCTGCAACCCAGTCAATCACAAGGTTTTTCTAGCAGGCTTGAACCCAAGCCAGGACCTTGAACATTTCCAGGCGCTGGCTATCCAAGTTGTCGCCCAAAAGACTTAAAATGAGTGCCCTGGCCGGATTCCTTACACCCCTGTGAACGCCCCACCTGGCCCTGGCCGCAGACAGGCTGTGTACCGCGCCCTTTCCTCTGTCCTTGGGGAGGACGTGCCGCTGCTCAGCCTGTAAGTTCCTCTAAAAATGCTCTGGGCTGGTCCCGGCGCTTAGTGCTTCTTTCTTTGGAATAAAAACAGCTCCATCTCAGGACAGTTTGAGGCGTTTCCCCTTTCTTTGATTTTGGGGCAACTCCTGCTGCAAGATCAGTGGGAGGAAAGACCCACCAAGAATTAGGACCTAAAGACTAAATTGGTAATGTTATGGAAAAAAAAATTTTCTAAAACCTACTTAAAAAGTGCTGTGAGGGCGAGTGCTCTGTTGGTGTCACTCTGAAGTGCGGTTTCACAGGCTAACCCCAGAAATATTTGATTTTCTAGGAGATTGTAGCATTGTTTGTGCTATTTACTATTAAGTTCCCAAACTCTGCGAAGTGTTAACCTGTACATTTGTATCTTGTAGAGATTTATGTTCTATAGAATAAGATTTCCAAAGATAAGGGTTTTTTTTTGAGACTTGGTAGAGTGTCACCCTTGGTAGATTGCCGTGGGGTCATACCTCACAGCAACCTCAAACTTTTGGACTCAAGTGATCCTCTTGCCTCAGCCTCCCAAGTAGCTGAGACTACAGGTACCTAGCACAACACCTATCTATTTTTAGATACAGAGTCTCACTCTTGCTCAGGTTGGTCTTGAACTCCTGGCTCAGGCAATCCACCCACCTCTACCTCCCAGAGTGCTAGGATTTTAGGAGTAAGCCACTGCACCTGGCAGAAAAACATCCTTGATAATACTTTATACACCCTTTAAATCCAAATATATCCTTTATAACCCTGACACATCCTCTAATAACCTTTACAATCTAGAAATATTTGTTATCCTACATAAAATTCCAGTTGTGACTTAGATGATAAGTCTAAGTCAAGGTGCTTGTCAATAAGCATTTCTCATTTCAGGTATTTTTTGAGAATATTTTAGTGACTCCTTTGGTTAAAACATTTTAAACTACATCAAATTCTCAAGAGGCCATGTGTGGTGGCTTGTGCCTATAATGGCAATACTTTGAGATGCCAAAGTGAGGATCACTTGAGGCCAGGAAGTTAAGAAACTGGTCTGGGCAAACATAGTGAGACTGTGTCTCTACCAAAAACTTTTTAAAAATTCTCAGAAATTAGCTCAGCACCTGTATCTAAGTGGTTAGGGGGCCAGCCACATACACTGGGGCTAGCAGGTCCAAACCCAGCCTGGGCCAGCTAAACAACAATGACAACTACAACAAAAAAATAGCTGGGCATTGTGGCAGATGCCTGTAGAACCAGCTACTTGGGAGACTGAGGCAAGAGAATTGCTGAAGCCCAAAAGTTGAAGGTTGCTGTGAGCTATGACATCACAGCACTCCTCAGAGGGAGACATATGTCTCAAAAAAAAAAAAAATTCTCAGAACCTAATTTCTCATGGCTTCCTTCTTGCTTTGTATTTCATACCCTGCTCTAAATGAATCTATTACAAGTATACATGCTCTTAGAGCAAAGCACTATAGCACTTCTGCTTTTTGGTTTCTGCACGGATAAATCTTGGGAATGAGGTGGGTAGGAGGAAACAGACAGAACAGACAATTAGTCTTTTTCAGCTAAAAAATTTTGAGTACCTAAAACAAGGAATCAGGCCCAGTACAGTGTCTCGTGCCTGTAATCCTAGTACCCTTTGGGAGATTGAAGTGTGTGGATCGCCTGAGCTCAAGAGTGTGAGACCAGCCTGAGCAAGAGTCAGACCTTGTCTCTACTCAAAACAGAAAAAATTAGCTGGGCCTTATGGTAGGCATCTGAAGTCCCAGCTATTTGGGAAACTGAGGCAAGAGGATCTGCCTGAGCCATAGAGTGAGACTCTGTCTCAAAAAAAAAAAATAATAAAAGGAATCATATTTTAAATGCAGCATTAAAGAAGACAAATTTCATCCTTCTTAAAAAGAAACTTTTTTCTATTAATCATAAAATATATTTTTGTATAAAAATTAGAAAATACAGATTAAAAAGATACACTTCATATATCTTTCCAAATCTTCTAACACATTAACTCTCTCTCATATACTCGACTTTATACAGGTTAAGTATCCCTAATCCAAAAATATCAAATCCGAAATGCTCCAAAATCTAAAATTCTGACATGACACCACAGATCATGACATCTAGCTCTATAATGGTTCAGTATACACAAACTTTGTCTCATATGCAAAATCACTAAAAATATTGTGTGAAATTATCTTTAAGCTATGTGACTAAGGTGTATATGAAACATAAATAAATGTTGTACTTAGACTTGGGGCCCTATTACCAAGATATCTCATACATATATATGTTAAAATTCCAAAGTTTGAAAAAATCTGAAATCTAAACACTTCTGTTCCCAAACATTTTGAACAAGGGTAGTCAATCTATACATATAATTAAGAATCATATATGTAGTATATTGTTTTATTTGTAACTTTTCCTGTAAAATTTCACAGACCTGCCTATTTCCATGTGACTTTTCTGCCCCTCCCGGAGGGAAAAGTATAGTCCTGTCATGTGATTTGCTCTAACCAATGGGATGTATAATGAGCAAAAGTTATGTCATGACCAATGGAAGCTTTGTGAGCTACTAAGTGAGACTGCCATACATCAAGATAGGTGCTGCTCATTCAGTTTGTGCCCCATTAACAGAACAAAGAAGAAAAACCATAGGATCATCTTATCTGTAGGAAAAGCATTTGATTGAAATTCATTGTTGATTTACGATTAAAAATACTTAGCAAAAATAAAAATAGTAGAAAACTTAACCTGACAAAGGGCATTTACCAAAAAAACTACAGCTGACATCACACATAATAGTGAAAAACTGGCTCGGCGCCTGTGGCTCAAGTGGCTAAGGTGTCAGCCACGTACACCTAAGGTGGCGGGTTCAAATCCAGCCCGGACCCACCAAACAACAATGACGGCTGCAACCAAAAAATAGCTGGGTGTTGTGGCGGGCGCCTATGATCCCAGCTACTTGGGAGGTGGAGGCAGGAGACTCGCTTGAGCCCAGGTGTTGGAGGTTGCTGTGAGCTGAGATGCCACGGCACTCTACCCAGGGGGACAGCTTGAGACTCTCAAAAAAAAAAAAAAAACAACAAACTACATTGACTGGTGATCTCTTGGTAAATATGTCATCATCTGCATGGAGGATCTGATTCATGAGATCTATATTGTTGGAAAATGCTTCAAAGAAGCCAATAACTTCTGGTGGCCCTTCAAGTTATCATCTCCATGGGGGGAGATGAAGAAAAAGACAGTCCACTTTGTAGAAGGTGGAGATGCTGGTAACAGGGAAGACCAAATCAATAGGCTTATTAGAAGAATGAACTTAAGGTATCTGCCCTGATTGTTTTTGTAATCTGGTCAGTTAATAAACAGTGACTGCTTTCAAATTGAAAAAAAGGAATGAAAAGAAAAGTCAACTCAGCGCTGTTGCTCAGTGGTTAGGGTGCCGGTCACGTACACCAGGGCAGGTGGGTTCGAACCTGGCCTGGGCCTGCTAAACTACAGTAGCAACAACAACAACAACAAATTAGCCAGGTGTTGTGGCAGGTGCCTATAGTCCCAGCTGTTTGGGAAGCTGAGGCAATAGAATCACTTAAGCCCAAGAGTTTGAGGTTGCTGTGGGCTATGATGCTACAGCACTCTACCCAGGGCAACATAGTGAGACTTTGTTTCAAAAAAAAAAAAAAAGGAAAGTAAAGAAAATTCAGAAAAGAGGAAAGGAGTACTAAGAATCTATTCAGGAATCCTTCTGTTAGTGTTCTCTTTCTCCTAAATATATAGACAAAATAATTAGTTTATTAATAATGTATATTGAGAATACCTATGGACTAACATCTAGATGGTTATTAAAATTTAGTAGCAGTATGTGACAAATTAATAGAATGTAGTTTTTTTTTTTGGAGACAGAGCCTCAAGCTATCCCCCTGGGTAGAGTGCCATGGCATCACAGCTCATAGCAACCTCCAACTCCTGGGCTCAAGTGAGTCTCCTGCCTCAGCCTCCCAAGGAGCTAGGACTACAGGTGCCCGCCACAACGCCTGGCCATTTTTTGGTTGCAGCCATCATTGTTGTTTGGCGGGCCCGGGCTGAGGATTCGAACCCGCCACCTTAGATGTATGTGGC